>CM008236.1:45541-62882 GCA_002278615.1 Pogonus chalceus
GCTTTAAGTGTTTATTTATATTTTTATCCTCGACGTAAATAATTAAATATTTTCTTTTAAAATAAATATTATTTCAAAAGAAAATAATTAATAATTTAACAACATCCGCATAAATCAATTCATCTTAGAGTAAAAATTAGTACCAATTTATCACTTGGCTTATTATATCATTTTATTTTTTTCTCGAATGACGACGGCCCTGCTGAATTTTTAAAATTGTCATTAAGCTGATAAAGATGGCACCCAAAATTAATGTCTTCAGCACATCGCGAGGTCAATCGCGATGTGGCATTTAAAAAATTTCAACTCGAAATATATTTCGATTGTCAAATTCACATAATAACTCCTGAAGTACTGGGTGTATTTGTTAACATTGGAAAATTCCCTTGCGTCCAATTTATTAAATTATGTTCCGGCATTTGACATGCCTGGAATTGATCTTTTAATAGCATTTGGGAGAAATTACAATGCATTTGGTATGCTTCGTTTTCGCGGATTGGATCACCGCATTTGTCATATAAATCTATAATTTAATAGTTTTAATTTTAACCTAATGCACGCTGGTGGTAAAGTTACCTTTAAGAATAGCAGAGGCCCATAATTGTACATGAATATCAGGAATTTTACTAGCTAATTGCATTGCTGGAGTTACCATATTCATACTTTCTCTACTATTACCTAAAGCTAAAAATATATGACCAAGTAAAACCAACGAACATGATGTTAAACGATTTAAATCTTCAGCATTTGCCATTTTTAATGTTTCTCGTAAATATCTCCTTTAAAAAAATAATAATAAACATAAATAAAATAAATTATTTTATAAATTTATTAATGAAATATACTTCGCTTCGTGATATCGTTGTTGAAAGAATGACTGTAAACCTAAAACATAATAAGCAGCTGCTCTTAAACTATGTGAATGAGACGGTAACGTCTCGGGATTAATTTGTTCTAATAACGCTTGAAAATTCGCTTCTCTTTCCGTTCGTAAATAAACTATAGCTAAATTTAAATTTGCGTACGTCCATAATTCGCGTTCTTGCGACGTCTGAAATACACCAAAAATTAATTAAAGTATTATTATATAAGTTGTAAGTAATATACCGAGACGGCCGCGGTAAATTGCGCCTCTGCAGCGTCCATACAGTTCATACTCATCGCATATAAACCTAGTAACGTGTGTAATTGAGGTCTATGTGTTGTTAAAAGTCTAGGATTTTGTTGGCATAACGCACATGCTTGTGAAATTTCTTGTAAAGCTAATGTTTTATTACCCATAACTAACCGGCACATTATTATATGTTCTAAAAGCATTAATTGAAATACTGCTAATATTGGTTTATTGTCTGAAACTAATTTAAATCATCCGTTAATTTATTATTATTTAATTTAATAATCAAGTATGCAATACCTTTAAGTTTTTCTATTTGCATTAATGCTTTATCAGTATATTTTTGTGCTTTATCCATATATCCTGATTGCATACTATGCATTACTGTTACTAAATATACTAATACATATAAATGTTCCTTTGGCATCCATAAAAATAAATCTCCAACACTTGAACCATTTATTGCTAAAATAATTAATATGTTATAAATAAACTACGCGGAAGATATTTTTAAAAGTTAAATACCTTCATCGGTAGGCCAAGTCGGAGCCATAATAGTTTGTATACTTTGTTGAAGCTGTTTTAAACAAGGTTTTACGCTTTTAACTTGTCCTGCCATTAAAAAATGACAAACCTACAATTAAATTTATTTAAAATATATTAGTTAAACGATTTAAACGTTAGTAAATACCTGTAGTACTAAAAAATAAACCCTAAGATATTCTTTTTGATGTCCGTTGCCCGTCCAACTTTCAATTAAATGTCCAGCTTGATTTAATAACGAATTAACTTCTTGCACTTTTTTATCAATTAATAATAACTATAAAAAATGGATTTATTAAATTTTATTAAAAAAAATGTATGTTATATTTAATTTACCATTCCTCTACTTAGCAGAAATAATACTCTAGTATACGACGCGTTTGATATATGTGCATAATCTACACCGACACTTAATAAACTACTAGCTAACTGATAATCTTTTTCAGTTGCATGAATTTGCTGAAATAAACATATCGGTTAACTTAACTGTATCGTATATGAAATAAGTGAAACTTACAGCTAATTGAAATATAAGTCTACAGTGCCAATATACACTATGTTGAGATAATTCAATAGCTTTTCTTAAAATAGGTTTTGATGAAGCAGTTTGATTCTGTTGTTCGTATAGTTCCGCCAAGACACTGGCGGCTTCGAATTTAACATCATCGAATGCATTTATCATTTGTGATAGTAACCACTGTAATATATACAATAATTAGCGTTTATTTACTATTTAAATAAACCGGTATAACTCACTGCTTGCTCTAAATGCGTTCTTGCTAAGTCGATGTTTTTGGTGTGGGTTAGGAGTATATTACCAAGTTGTAAATGCGTTCTTGCTTCAACTTTTGGTGGCGGTTTAAAATGAAAAACGGCTTGTAAACACTGAATACACAATTTTATATTTGGTGGGTTCGATGTACGAAAATTTTCCGCTAATCCTAATAATGACAAATACCAAGCGTCTTGTGACGACGCCATATTGAACCCATTTCATTTACACCTGCCGCCAAATTTCAGCTCATGTCAAAGTATTTTCGAAAAGAACAAAACAAAATATTCATAATTTAATTATTACATTACACAATCAATTTACAACCAAATAAATAATTCTTAAGCAACGTAAATTAAATTAAACTTTAATTAAATATACACTAATTTAATGAATCGTACATCAAAACAAATTAATTAAAATCTAATTAAAATTTATGTTAGAAACGAAATAACATTTATAGTATAAAACTGAATGATGTAATAATTATTTATAATTATAAAAATATTACAAAATCAGTGACATTTACCGTAACTGGCAACATTGTATCAAATCATATGTGACAGTGGACAATTTCAAGATGTTTTTATCAAATGTCAAGTGATTATAAACTTCATATTTTGACGTTTATTCTTTTCTTAATGACGATTTAAAGAATTATGTAAAAATGGCTGAAATAAAGAGTGTAACATTTTGTTGTCAAAGATGTCTTCAACCTTTAAATTTAGATGAATCATTTAATTTTCTCGGAGAGCATATATTAGCTGAATTATCCTGTATGTTGCTTCGTTTAGTCATTTAATTGTTTAATAATAACGCAATAATTTTAGTACCAATTCATTCAAACCCAGAAGTAGATCTAGAGTCTCAAACAACAAGCTTAGATCATTTTGTACCACCATATAAATTATCAGATTCTGGAAATGGGGCAAATGGTTTTATGCTAGTTGTAGATGATGGAGAAAATGATTGTTTAAGCCATAAATTACGTGTAATTTCATATTTAAATAGTATAATAAATATTTAATAAAAAAATAAAAATGTTTTATATTTTTACTGTAGGTTATAGCAAATTTATTCGATACTTTGGCTTGTAATTCCGATATAGATCATCCACTTTGCGATGAATGTACAGATACGTTAATAGAAATGATGGAACATCAACTCCAAGTAACAGCAAATGAATATAAAGATTATTGCGATTATTTAGAAAAGTATAATTTAATTTTTTACATAAACTTATTAATATTTATTATATTTGTTTATATAGATTGGAATCAGATAAAAATGAAGCAAGTATTGCTTCGTTAGAAAAAGAATTAGAAGATTTAAAAAATGAAGAACAAAGATTAGTTGCTGAATTATCTGCGTTACAGTCAGAAGAAAAAGCAACTTTAGACGCTATAGAGGAACATCAACGCGAGTATGAGCGCTTATGTAACGAGGAACACCGCTATTGGAAAGAATACACAAAACATAGGCGAGAACTTATGCAAACAGATGATGAATATAAAAGGTTTTAAAAAAGTCATTACGTAAAATTTAAAATAAATTATTTAATTTATATTTTACAGTTTGGAATGCCAATTGGCTTATACGCAAGCCCAGTTAGATAAACTTAAAAAAACAAATGTGTTCAATGCAACATTTCATATTTGGCATTCTGGCCATTTTGGGACAATCAATAATTTTAGATTAGGACGTTTGCCATCAGCACCAGTAGATTGGTCCGAAATTAATGCAGCTTGGGGCCAAACAGCCCTACTTTTAGCAGCTCTTGCTAGGAAAATGAATTTAGTTTTTCAAAGATATAAATTAGTTCCTTACGGAAATCATTCATATATCGAAGTAAATATATTATTTATTATTATAAATATTTAATTAATTATTACTTAACTACAATTTCAGGTATTAGCAGATCATAAAGAATTACCGTTATATGGTTCGGGAGGTTTTCGTTTCCTTTGGGATACAAAATTTGATTCAGGAATGGTTGCTTTCTTAGATTGTTTACAACAGTTTAAGGAAGAAGTTGAAAAAGGTGATTCAGGATTTTGTCTTCCGTACAAAATGGAAAAAGGGAAAATCGAAGATCCAGCTACGACGAATAGTTACTCAATAAAGTAAGTTACTCATAAAAGATCGATAATTATTTCAATTGATGATGAATTTATTTACAGGATACAATTTAATTCGGAGGAACAATGGACCAAAGCTTTAAAATTCTTGCTCACTAATTTAAAATGGGGTCTCGCTTGGGTTTCATCACAATTTACTACAGATGGAGAAGAATCAGCCACTCTTAATATTGTACATTAATTATAGGCTTTAATTATTTAACATGTATATTTTATTATTGTTGAATTACATATTTAAAATTTAATATAATGAGTTTTATTACGACATCCACATAGTACTATTATTTACAGTTTCTCCTATAACTTTATATTTATTTTCACTTGAATTACTATTTATACTGATCTTCTGATAGCGTATATGTTCCGTTCTATCAAGAAATATAGAATTATTCAAAAATAAATGTAAAAAAAATAACTACCCTTAACGACTGTTCACTACGATGCAATTGTTCAAGAACATATTTTGTATCTAACGTTTCACTTTCCTCCCCATCACGGTATATATCCATAGTTGCTCGTTTTGAAGAAATTTTTGTACTAGATTGAGTTTTTTTATCATTTCTATCAGTTCCTGCTGACATTCGTGTCTGTGCACGTGCCTCTCGTTTTACTTTTATTTGTTCTTTCAACTGTTTAATCCTTGGAAGAGATTTTTTACAAATTTGCGATAATAGAACAACTGGCGCAACGAGGAAAAATACTACGTTTAAACAAAATGCTGTATGACTAAAACAGCAGTTATTTAATAATCATTTCAAACGTTTTTATAAAATACATACTAACTAAGTGATAACTTTGAAGGATCGTGTGATTCTTGAGGTTTTTTCTTTAGATTTTGTTGTACTGGTAAATCTATTAATAAATTTAATCCAGCGTTTCCAATATCTCGATTACAACATAATCCAATAAATGCTTTAATTAATCCTATTAGATATACGTAATTAATTATATATTTTAATAAGTTTTTAAGGTGATCTAACGCACCTAAAAATATTAAAACATAAAGTACAAATATAATAATTGACACTGCTTGAGCAAGAAAAGTATTTTCATCAGAACTTCGTGCTAATCTTGCAGGATAATGTAATTCATCTTCTGTTGTTACAAAGACGATATACGAAAGGATTATAATTAAAACAAAATGTGTAGAAAACGAATACATTTAATAAAAAAATAATATAAATTACATATTTACATGACATTTAAAACAAATAGTACTTAAAATCGATGTAAAAACATGGCAAATTTGATTTATATTTTAATGATACGACAGGTAATATTTTCAGCCACAGATTCCTGCATCTGTCCAGGATAAACATTAATCGCAGCGAATGTACCACCAACAAAACCTTTCGATAATCTTTCAGGGTTTATAACAATACAACCATTAACATTCTAAAATAAAATATATCAAATAAATAATAATACAAACTGAAAATAAAGAACGGAATATTTACTCTAACAAATTGTTTTAAATTCGACGGTAAAATCAAAATATGCGGCATAATATCCAAATTCCCATGGGCTCTCAAAGACTGCATATCAAGCGGGAATCTTTTTTGTCCAGGAATGGACGCTTGGGCAGGATATAAAGGATAAAAACTACGTTGCGATAGCACATGATGCGCAAAACGCGCCATACGATCAGAATTTTCCGGTTGGAAATTAAACTCGGTTTTCGCAAGATGGAATAATACATCAGCGCTTGTTACACCAACAATAATTCCATTTAAATCGATAAGGGAAGGATCGGGGGACATGAAAATATTATTTGAAATGAATTTATTATGTTTTGGAAGAGATTGGAAAGGTGGGGTAGGATATACGCTGTGATGATGCGCGTCTAAGACTGATGGTATGACGATAATCTAATATATAAATAAATATTAATACGTTTAATTTTTATTTATTTAATCAACTTACTTTAATATCAGTATGTTGAAGAGGGGAAATAACTTTTTCCATAAGATTTTCAAAATGTGCAAGATAAGTTTCAGCCATTGTACCATCAGCTACAGAACTATGTCTTTTATCTACAAAAGGTCCTACAAGAACTAATACATCAGGACAATTTGTAAGAACATATCTATAAATTAAAAAAAAATGTACACCTATTTTTTTTATATAAATGACTACAAAAAACTAACTTTATTAAATCTTGAAGCGGTTGATATACCAAATTATCTGAAAGAGTATAAGGCCCACATGCAACAATTATTTTTAAAGGTCCATTCCCTTGCGGAAGGACTGGAATTTGTTTAGGTAAATCAGGCATTACATTACAATACAATTTATTAGCATATAAAACAGATTTTCTATTATTATTAGTCTGTAAAGTCGCATAAAGCAATACAACTTGTCCAGGAAATAACGCATAGCGAGGTATTTGCGTTAAATTAATAAGCGCAACTTGTCCATTTCCATGTTGTTGTGAAGTTTCTAAAATAATTGAATACGCATTAAGGCGATCTCCATCGCAACGTATTCTTCCATAAGTAATTGAAGCATCCTATATCCAAATTTAAAATCAATAATTGAAATTCCATATTTTCCCGATATTAAAACTTACTTCTTTATCTTGTTCATTGTTATCTCCGCAATATTTTTTCTTTAAAATAAGACCAAGAGATTCAATACGAGAATTTAAAACAGATGCTTCAATTTTAGGTACTTCGAACATATATCGACTATTCGAAGGATTCCAATCAGATTTATTCAATAATTTAATAGTTATATTATGATTTTTAGGAAAATCTTCTGTATCTTGGTTTAATAAATCTTTTAAACCAAATGCTTCTAAAATTTGACCTTTATCTTTGCGTTCAGCGTATGCCGTTGAAGGTTTAACGCTATTGAAAGTATTTACATAAGAATATTTGTAATTATTTTAATTTTTATAAACATACATACACTTCAGGGTTATAAGTAGCGGGGCTAAAGTTAGTGGAAGTGTCTAGATCATCGGATTTTATCGGAGCGCCAGATTTCTGGAATTACCAAATACAAATTTGTACAAAATGTTTAAGTAAATATTTAAATTAATTAGTAATGGTAAAGCGCAAGCAATTTTTATTGTTAAAATCTTTAATTTAATCGATATTATTAATTTTTCCATTGAATGTAAGTTGTAGTATAAAAATGGGATAAGAATAATAAGACATAAAGATGGTGAAATATATTTTATTTAATAAAAGATAACAAAAGGTAACAGTACAGTACAGTTAGGTCAGTTCACACAATAAAAATAATATAAATATTTCTTAAACTAGTAGATGAAATTAAGCATCTATCGACGAGTATGGATCTAGTCACGATAAATAAGACGTGCACTAGACCAACACTCATCGATAGGTACCTAATAATTATCTTCTCCCAGTTTGTTGATGGGTAAAGTTGGAGCATTATTGCAGAAAGCTCAGAATTTGTTTGATGAGTGTGGATCTAGTCACTTTAAAAAAACAGTGCACTCGACCCCCACCCACGAAACAAAATCCGAATTAGCAGGCAGGCACAGGTAACATCTTTGAAGTACCTTTTAAATCTATGGATATACCGATGCAATATCAAAACCGTTCAATCGAATATCAATAAAAAATACATTTATCTAAACTATAATAATAAAAATCAATTACTGTAGCATACCTAAGTATAATATTACCTTCGCAAAAACTGCAATTATGAACCTTATTATTCAAGTAACGGTTATAAGTTACGATTTATCTAATAATTTATTATTTATAATAACGAGCTTATCAGTTGTAAATAGAACATGCTGAGAATTCATAAACATAATAAACATATTATTGATATTAATTCACATAGCCTAAAAGTACTTACATCAATGGAAAAATATATAAATTTTCATATTTCAAACGATTATAATGTGGCTTGGTTTGATGCTAACATGATTTTCAACAAAAAAAAATCACTTCGCTTCGAAGAAAATATTACACCCGCACAAAATATGTATCGCCAAGAGAATAAGCAACAGGTTGTTTGCATCTTGAATCTGATTATAAATAAACAGAATTATATACCCGGCAACAGTTTATAGCACAAAGGCAAAGACGCGTACGCGTGCCGTCTTCGACAAAATTTTTAACAAATGGCGTCCGAAGACTTCAACGACCTTGATCATTTTTCTGAGAAACTTTCAAGTTTACCGAAGTGTAACGTTCAAGTACAGACACGGCATAAGTTTTCTTTTCAGTCACTATTGCAAGTATTTTCACGTATACAACGTACGTGTATTCTAACGTCGACCGTTAGGCATTATAGTCATTATGGCGGCAAAGATATTTACCTGAGCCCGTAAACTTTTTAAGATAACACAAAAGAAAACACTCACCTTTGGAGTAACTTCGTTGTAGACATTTAAAATATTATTCACATCTCTATTTCAATGAATTAAAGAATAAAATACTTGTTATAGATGCTAATATTATTTAAATTTTAAATTATTTATCATAAGGATACGTTGCATTACCGCCTTTATAAACTTTTATACTACTAGTTGGTTTTTCGATTATTTCTTTAGACGCAGGTTTTTCTTGTTTCTTACTTAATTGTTTCCTTTCCATCATCTCTAAAGTAACGGTAGTCGGTTTTAAATTGCCATTTAAATTTGTTTGTGCAAAAGCTATCCATTCTTCTACAAAACGCTCTGCGTCTATTTTATATTTAGTTCCTAATTCAATGCCTACCGAATATCAATTATAAAATAAGTAAACTAACACTCAACACCAAGAAATAAATTACATTTTACAAGTATTTCTTCTTCTAAACCATCAACTCCAATGAAATTAAATTCTCCTTCTAATAAATCGTGCGTAATCATGTTTAATAAATCAAAGAATTACCACAAAAAAAAACAACAATTAACTAAAATATTAACAAAGCACTATGAGCAACTGAACAGCACAACTTTTGTTGTTGTAGGCTAGGAAAGGCGCCAAACAACTAACGGCAGAGCAACTTTCGTAATCATGCTTTTATCCCTAGCTGGAAATATCTTAACGCTAAACTCCCTGCGTCTTATATAAAACTAAGAAAATACGTTAAATCCTAATAAATTATTAACAAATTGCAATTGGATTTATTACATTTTACGCCTAAACTACAACTTAAACATATATTCTTAATTTTATATTAAAATATTATGTAAAAATTAACGTTGAAAATCGAATTAATTTATTGAAAATTTAGATAATGATGTTATATAATCAAATTAAACGTTGAAAATGCATTATAATTAATTTAAATATCTAAATTAAATGAATTATATTTAAGTTTTTGTTATGAAATTAGTTGCGATTAGCTTGAATGACATGACATGGAAGCTGAGCGAAAACATAAGTGACGTGTTCATAAATAAATATTTTTGTATTATTTAATTGTGTATTTTTTATGTTCTATTAAGTAGATAATAAATATGAATTTCAACGCAAATTCTAGTCAAAGACAGCGTAAGTTAGGCGTATATTAATCCAAGCGTAATGCAGATGTTAATATGAATGATTTTATGCAGCTCTAGGCAGAAAAACAAAAAGAGTTAGTGATATAAATGCAATGGGGCCTCCACTAAGTACTCCACCTCCGGTGCAACCACCATTTAATGCATATAACCATCAAGTACAGTTTACAAATGGCAATGAATTTAACCAAGCGCCACCAGTGTACGGAGGAGGTAATAATATTAATTAATACATATAATTGTTTTTAAATTAATTTATAATTAATTCCCAGCGGATTATTCTCAAATGCCTCCTCCACAACAGTATACCGGACCTCCACCCGCTTACCAACCCAATATGGGTGGACCAGGTGCAGTTCCAATGCAACCACAATCTCAATTTAATATTTTAGCGCAACCTGTAGTACAAGACATGGCATTACAATATGGCCAACAAGTATAAACTTGTATAAATCATATATCCATAATGTATTTACTAATATATTTTTTAGTTGGCGGATACAGGAAAACAATTCATGAAATCAGGGATTGAGCGATATGTCCCAGTTTCTAGATTAAAATATTACTTCGCAGTTGATACAAAATATGTTTTATCCAAACTTAAATTGTTATTTTTTCCATTCACACACGATGTATGTATTTTTTATTGTAAATAATTAGTTTGCCGTTATGTATATATTGTTTTATAGGATTGGTCAATTAAATATGAACAAGATAATCCAGTGCAACCGCGGTATGAAGTAAATGCGCCAGATTTATATATACCAACTATGGCGTATGTAACGTATGTCTTAGTTGCGGGCTTAGTTCTTGGTATGCAAAAAAGATTTAGTCCAGAACAAATAAGTATTCAAGCTTCTACGGCACTTGCTTGGAGTATTGTGGAAATTGCAGTGTATACTGCTACATTATATATAACTAATATACATACAATGTTAAGGTAAATATATATTTTTTTTACTCAAAATACTCAAGAATTAATAACATATTTTTATTTCTAGGACATTTGATTTATTAGCTTACAGCGGTTATAAATACGTAGGAATAATAATAAGCGTATTATTAAGTTTGGCATTTGGCAAAACGGGGTACTATGTATCACTAATATATTGTAGTTTTGCCTTGGCGTTCTTCCTTATGAGATCATTACGAGCCCAGGTCCTCCCGGAAAAAGGTGCAACCAGCGGCAATGATCCATATTACCGCGATACTTATTCCACGTCTCATGGTTCCAAAAGAAGATTGTACTTTTTATTATTCGTAGCAGGATTACAACCAGTCTTAAGCTGGTGGTTAACATCTCATCTTATAGTAACTCCTTTACAAGTACCAGCAAAATAAATTAATATGCATTAAAAAATTGTTTATGATTTAGATTTTTTACTGATTGGTTTTTTCTTTATATATAAAGTAGTCAGTCATGAATATTCTTTATAATTATTTATTAAAATAAGTGCCGCAGCCCCAAAAAAACATAAATTTATATATTTATAATGTAATTCTCTTTATTTGATCACAGAAATATGTCATTCAAGTAATAAATAATATTGTGATAAACTATTTTTTATGCTTATTAATAGCGTAACTGTATAATTGCAGGATTTTTCAGATACGCTATTTATTTGTAATTATTGTAAATAGATTATAAATCAAATAAGAATGTATGCATTTTTGTAATTCATTATTCAATTATTTCAATATACTACATTTGGTCCAAAGTTCAATTGCGTATTCATGGGTCGTTAAACCAATTCAAGTAGCAATATTTACGTATACTTATTGGCAGCATTGCGTTTCGTATTTAATTAATTTTGGTTGGCAACCATGCCAAGTGGCTGTCACCTGCAGGTTTAGGACTACGAGCGGGAGCAACATTGAGCGACATACATAATCATAATGTAGTAATTGGTCAGAGAGCAAGTTGTGCAACCTTGAGTAGCGGAGAATTAGGCAATTTTTTTTCGTGATTTATATCGACTATGAATAATAATTTTAGCAATGTGGAACCGTTATCCAATCAGTATTATTTTAGTACGGTGGACTTTATTGTTTTTGGGGCCATGCTCTTACTTTCCGCCCTGACGGGGATCTATCACGGATGCCGAGGGAAGCAGAAATTAACTACAAGAAAATACCTGATGGGCAGCAATATGCAAGTATTCCCAGTTGCGATGTCCTTAATAGCCAGGTCAATAATAATAATTCATAAATTAAATAAATAATAAAACGCGTGATTCATTTATTTTTATTACAGCTATGTTTCTGGAGTTACAATTTTAGGAACACCTGCGGAAATATATAATTTCGGAACGCAATATTGGTTTATTGTATTCGCAATTTTAATTCATGGTATTATTGTTGGATTTGTTTATTTACCCGTTTTTTGTAAATTACAAGTAACTTCTTCTTACGAAGTAATTAAATTCCCGCTTTTTAAATATATTTACATAAATTAAAAATGTTTTTTTTTTGTTTTATTTGGCAGTATTTAGAATTAAGGTTCAATCGTAAAGTGCGCACGGTCGCTTGTCTTATGTTTATTCTGGATGAAATAATGTTTCTTCCAATTTTAATTTATGTTCCGGCATTGGCATTTAATCAAGGTAAGTAGCTCTCTAAATAAGGCATTAATTAATGCAACTTAATAAGTAATTAATAATACAATGTCATAGAATGTAATAAAATTTTCCGTAATACAACTAATAAATTTTCAATTAATGTATAATAATAAATATACGAGTATTTGCGCATTACTAATCAAAGTTAAATAAATATAATTGGTTCTAATTTTCAGTGACTGGAGTTAGTATTCATGTAATTGGAACAATAGTTAGCGTAATATGTATATTTTATACAGTAATTGTATGTATTTTATATAATTTTACGGGGAATAAATAAATAATTAATTAAATTAATTTTAGGGTGGTTTGAAAGCTGTTGTCTGGACAGACACTCTTCAAATTATTGTTATGTTTATATCAGTTATCGCAATTGTTATCATAAGTACTTTCGCAATAGGGGGTCCATCCGTAGTTTGGGATACAAGCAACGCTGGTGGGAGAATCATATTTTCAAAGTAAGTAATTTCAATTCTTGGAATATTTTTTTTATTAGTATAATTAAAATAAAACGTGATTATGATTAAATATTTTAATAATTAAATTTTTCGTAATAATTAATGGTAGCTTGTCAAAATTAAATCATAAAATAAATATTTATTGTATCGTAAAATCCTTGTTTACAAGAGATCAACTGATAATATTTTTTGTTATCACAGTATATTTACATTCTTTGAATGTAAATTAACTCAATATCACGCACGCAATATAAGATTTGATTATTTAAAATTCAAAGTAAATATAATTATTCTATTAACTTGTTTTCGATTATTATTCAAATATCTATAAATATTATTCAAATTTTATGATTAGTTGTTTTTCCGGAATCTATTTGCAGCGATGTCATTTTTTATGTTTTTTTTTAAATGTTATTTTGTGTGATAACAAAAATGCATGCCTTAATAAAAATAATCAATTTTAGTACAAGTCCAAGCATGTATGAGCGTCACACGATTTGGAGCGTTTTAATCGGAGGTGTTTTTTATTGGACGGCATTCAACGCCGTGAACCAAACAATGGTCCAAAGATACATGTCTTTATGCTCATTAAAACAGGCTAGAAGGTAGTGATGCGCCACCGCAAAATGTCCTCTTCGCACATTGTCTCAGGTCTTTGGCGTTGTTCACAGTGGGCGTCAGTATGTTCGTGTCTGTATGCTGTTATACGGGTCTCTTAATCTACACCACATATTCCGAGTGTGATCCATTATCCACTGGGCTGGTTGCCGCAGATGACCAACTTCTACCGGTTTTTGTAATGCAAACGGTGGGTCATTTATACGGAATTCCCGGACTTTTCATAGCAGGAGTTTTCGGTGCTGCGCTTAGTTCATTGTCCGTCGTTTTAAATTCCACCGCTGCGGTTTTACTTAACGATGTTGTAAAAGGAGTTTTAAGGCTAAATCCAAGCGAAAGAGTCTCTAGATGGTTTGTTAAAGGAAGCGCGTTAGTTTTAGGTATAATGGCGTTAGGATTTTTATATATTGTGGAGCATCTAGGAGGCGTTTTATCCGTAGCTACAAGTTTAAGCGCAATTGCCGCGGGTACAACATTTGGAGTATTCACTTTAGGTATGCTAATTCCTTGGGCTGATTCAACTGGAGCGGTTAGTATCATTTTTATTAACTTATTAACTCATTAATTTTGTCCGTTGTTCATAACATTTCAATTAAAATATATATTTAAACTTATAATCGAAATAATAATAATAATTACAGGTATGCGGCGCGATAGCGGGCGCTGCAATGTCTGGTTGGATTTCTTTCGGAAGTCAATACGCAGCCGCCGCGGGTTTAATAAAACCTCATAAGCTAGCAACCTCAATAGCAGGCTGCGAAAATGATCTCTATTCATCAATATCAAATACTAGCATCATTTATCCGGATGAAAGCAATGTTTTTCCGTTATATAGATTATCATATCATTGGATCGCGCCTGCTGGTGTTTGCGCAACAATTATCGTCGGTACTTTAGCGAGTATACCCGGCCGACATAAACAATTAAGTAGAATTGATCCAGATCAATTATCGCCCGTCGTAAGTTGGATGATTAAACGAAAACTTAAAGAATGCGATACTGCAGTCGCAAGTTTAGATTTAAAGGTAAATATTTATTTTTTCATAAAACGTCTAGACTTTATTTATTTTTGAATTAATTTTATTTATTCTAGGAAACAAATTTTGCAGAAACTTGACAAAAGTAATAATAATTCTTAAAGTAATAATTGTATTTTTAACGTATAGCAATGAGATTTTAATATAAGATGTATATAAGTACCTGTAATACCTTTTATATTGTTATATATTTTTTCATAAAAATTTATTAAATTCTTTTAAAACATTGTTAAAAATTAATACGTATGTATTTATACTGTCTTTATAAATAAAAACATTGAATATTAAAAACGTGTTTATTATTTTATTGCATATGCGATTTAAGATTTTTCTTAAGTTAATCAAATATAAACAACTTGCAATCTACGTAATAACTACGAAAACTACATGATTACTAAGCAATTTCTAATTGTCATACCTGTATTTAATTCTTTCGTACATTAAAACACAAATAAATATATAATTAATAATAATATAATCTTTCACATAATGCAAAATAAACTTTGATAACATTAACCTAAACTTAAACTAAACAAATCAACAAGTGTTTTCAGCAGGACAGCAGGAATCATAACACTAATTTAAAATTCCCTAAATGCAATTTATTTCTAGCATATTGGTAACAATGAATTTAAAATATTCGATTTTATTAAATAAAAATAAGTAAATTAAGCACTTTAACTTCATTTTACTATCAATAAGTAAATTGCGTATTACTTTTTGATATATTTTTCAAAAAAATAAACAAAATAGTCCTTGACTTTTGACATTTCAATCCCCACGTGTTTATATATAAACTGTCAATTTTAAAAAATAAATCCTTTATAAAACGGCATGATTTTAGTTACCCGACATTTAATTAAAATAAATTCATTTATATTTGATAGAAATAATTATAAAGTAAATTAACTTAACGTTTAATACCAAAAAAAATTCATTTAATTCGGTCTTATTTTCATTTAGGTTATAAAACAATTTGGAACTTATTCTAAAATTATGAATCAATTAAAAGATGAAACTATAAAAATCCGGGAAAATCCTATTGTTACAAAACTAGACACCCCGGAATTTAAATCAATATTTACCCCAGAATTAAATGTTTTATCATCGTTATTCGACAAATATAATTATGAATTACGAATTGCCGGAGGTGCAGTTCGGTAATAAATAAACTTAAAATTGAATAATCAATTTTAAATGCATCCTATGTTTGTATTTTCAGAGATTTATTACTTAAACAGGTTCCAAAAGACGTCGATTTCGCTACAAATGCAACGCCAGATCAAATGAAAGATTTATTTACTAAAGAAGAGATCCGTATGTTAAATACAAAAGGTGAAAAACATGGTACAATAACAGCTCGTATCAATGATAAAGAAAATTTCGAAGTAACAACACTTCGAATTGATGTTTTAACAGACGGACGCCACGCTGAAGTAGAATTCACTACAGATTGGTTGTTAGACGCTAATCGGAGAGATCTTACGATTAATTCCATGTTTTTAGGTAAAATAATTCTTAATATATCTAAAAATATATATTTATTTAAAATATTTAGGTTTGGATGGGTCGGTGTATGATTATTTCTACGGCTATGAAGATTTAGAACAACGCAAAGTTAAATTCGTCGGTAACGCAGACACTCGAATAAAAGAAGATTATTTGCGCATTTTACGTTATTTTAGATTCTACGGAAGGATTTCAGAACATCCTGATAATCATGACGAAGTAACACTACGAATAATAAGTCAAAATGTCGGCGGACTAGAAAAAATATCAGGTGAACGTATATGGAGTGAATTAAAGAAAATATTAGAAGGAAAATTCGCTGGTGAATTAATGAAAACTATGGTACATGTCGGGGTAGCAAAATATTGCGGGTTAACTCATGTTAATGAATGTATAGATGAATTTTCTAATTTATGGCAACGTAGTGGACATTTAAAACTGCGCGCAATTACTTTATTGACAGGATTATTACTTGATAATGACGACGTTTTAATATTAAATAAACGTTTAAAAGTAATAATACTTAATAATCAATAAATAAACATAAATAACTATTAAATATTTTTAGATGTCAGCTTTCGATCGAGACCTCGCACTATTTTTAATCACTCATCGCGATTTAAAAGCCGATTTATTATTACCATATCAACGTCTTGTAATTAACAATAAATCAAAAAAATCTGACGTCAAAGAATGGACTTGTGAATTATTAAAATATCAAGGTAATGAAACGCTATTAAACGAATTTCAGGACTGGCAAATACCACGGATGCCAGTTGCTGGTAATATTCTTCGAGAGAAGTTTAATATACCTTTTGGTAAATTTACCGGAGAGGTTATTAGTGAGTTAAATAATTATTGGATTGATCGTGAGTTTAAACCTGATGCAGAAGAACTTTTGAAATTGGTTCCTGATATTGTTAGTCGACTTGAAGCAAAGAAAATGAAAAAATAATTGTTTTTTATTATTTATTATATTATTGCATTTTGCCATGTTTTTGTAAATTATCTGAAATTAATAAATTAATATTTATTTTTAATATATTTTATTTCGTTATTTT
>CM008236.1:106211-128137 GCA_002278615.1 Pogonus chalceus
CAATAATACATAAGCTCTTCTATATTTAAAATAAGTTTAATAGTTTTAATTAAATTGGGAGCCTTTACTCTTAATTAATGAAGCCTGTACTTAGCTGCCTATTCATTACAATTAACATAAAAACAGAAATATTTTTGTAATTATTAAATTCTTAATATATAAAAAAAGATAGCTTAGTATAAATAATTATAAGTCCTTTAACTTAGAATTATGTTAAATAAAATTAATTCGTAACGATAAAAATAATAATAACATAAAGTTCCATGCATTGCGTGCTTAATATTGACTGAATCTATATATAAATGATAAATTCATTCATTATTCATGTATATCGGATTTAATTCCGTTAAACGGTTTAAATATAATAAAAGAAAAACAAAACGTTTCGTAAAAAGTCAAAGAAATTTAATATTAATGCGAACTGACAGTAAAAAGGACAAGACTTGATCGTAAATCGCGAAATCCGATTACCGTCTATAATTCGAAACTAAATATTAATTATTTATACTATTCACTTATCTATCTTATCTTTCAACTACTTATTCATTTATTTAAATCTGACATATTATATCTGATCTTAATACTTTTGTTTTTTTCCTTAAAATTATTAAACAAATCAAGATACTTTGCCAAGAATTTAAAAAAAACCTATCAAAATAAATGAAAATTTATGTATAAACTTTAAAAAACATATATAATCAATTAAGTATAAATATTTGCAACGATTTACCAAAATAAATTTGAAGTTAATAGTGTTAAAAGCAATTGAAAAGATAAGTAATGTGAAAAAATAATTAATGAAACAAAAAAACTAAGCATATGTATAGAGGAACGCGTTTGAATACAAATATCAATGATTAACACCGAATTTCCATATAGGCGAGTAAACCGGCCTACAAATTCAATCAAATGTAAAAGTAGATAAAACTAAATGTTACTACTAGGAATGTTAATGAAATGATAACTCCAGGTTTAGAGATAGCGGCATAGTTATGCCATTAATATACTTGCTAGGATTATACAAGGAATACCAACGCGACACGCATAGCTGACGTGGAAATTGTTACAATAACGATTCGATATTGTTTTAAAACAAGCCAACTATTTTTAAATGTTTATAAATCTAACGGGTTTTAAGTTGTTTTCTGATTATTGTTGAGGAATTCAGTTTATAGCTATGCATTTAAATAGAAATTGTAATGCATGCAACAGCCAAAAACGATCTTTATAGCCATTACCTCATTAAACACTAGTACATAATAATACTGCACAGTTGCACAGAATTTAACAATTTTATGATGAAAAATATACAGGAAGAATTGCTACGTTTAATTAAATAACGAAAACTACACTTAGCAGCCAAAAATGCTCTATACAATTGGAGATACATATTTTTCAACTAATAATTTTTGCTTTTTTATATTTTACGGAAGTCTACAAGGAGGGAAATTATTTTATTTATATAATTAACGAAGACTACACTTAACAGCTAAAAAATTCTTTCTGCATTTTTTCCAATTCCAAAGAGTGCCGTCAGTAGTCGAAAATATTAGTTTGTAAATAAATGCAATTTCATTTGGAATAAATTCTGGAAATCTACACATAATCAGTTAATAAATTAATGAAGACTGAACTTAGCAGCCAAAAATTAACTTTGTATTCCTTAATTAACTTTAAAAGACAACCGAGACAAGAAAATCAGTTTTTTTTAATTAACCTACGAAGGCTACATTTAGTCAAATGACTGCAATATTTTTAGGAAGAAATTATTTTTGCAAATAATTATTTTATTTCCTGTTGAACACTGCATGTAGCAGACAATAGTTTTGCAATAGTAAATATATAAATACATTAATTAGAAAATTTAAAATTATAATAAAATCCATATTATATTATTTTATTCGCTACAGAAGACTGAACTCAGCAGAAAATTCGTTCCAATTATTTAATAAATTATGAAAGTTTTCACTTTTGTTTAATTGATTTAATTCAATTGTTTTATGGACGCTGCACCTAGCAACTTAACCATTACAATTTAAATTGATAAAATATTGCTTTCTTAATCGTTTTTACAAATTCAATTTCTATCTGGATCAGAAACTCTTTTGGAGATGTCCGATTTTTTTTCATAAATGGACCCTTGTTGTAAATAATAAATTTAAATAATAAAAACCCTGAAAAGAAATCAATTAGGGGTTAGATTTTTTATTCGATACACAAGACTGAACCATTAAATATTTATGAATATAAAAAATGAAAAATCTAACGAACTCTATCCCTAGTTTACGATAATGTGTCTTATCACTGCATGCAGCAGGCATACTTATTATTAATTGTAATAAATTTGTCGGCATTGTTGCGTACAATGAATGTGCTGCTGCTGTTATATGCAGGCACAGACTTGCTGCTGGTTATTGTACCCATGGCTTCATACTGATTCTGATTTAATAAAATACAAGAGTATACATATCTACCGATAGATATAACGCGGCGGCGTTGGCATCCAATCAGTACAAGCGAATAGCCCTCGGGCGATTAGCTCAACTAATGCGTTTCCCTTTAAAAATATCAGAGGGATTTTACCCTAGTGATTTTCAATTTTGGTAACAACCAGGGGAGCGATGCGAATCTCTATAAGCTCACTTTGGATTTTTACTTTACGTACTTGCTCCAGAACCGGTTTTACATTATTTTCTTTGCCTTCTGGCTAATATTACTAATTTTACTTATTCACTTATCAAAAACACTCATTACACTTTCAAACTAAGGGTTATTCATTTAATTAATTAGAAAGATTCATCTTAAAACTTTTTTTGGTTCGAAAAATATGTGAAATATATAAACATTGAAATAATTTGAATAATTCACTAAGAACTACTACTAATAAAAATTCTTATTAGATTTCTTTGTTAATCGGATAAAAAAGTGTGCCCCCCTAAAGCCGTGCCTGTTTGAAAGGTACCTACCGTTTTTCGTTCGTTACTTTCATACTTTTTAAGTACACCATTGTGCACCATTTGACAATCGTACATTGAAATTCAGTTCGCATATACTAACAAACCTTTTACTAACTTTTTACTTAACTCCGATGCGAGATATTGTTCTGTAATGCTGTAATGCTTGGCTATAGTCACTAGCATGCGATAAGCATACTTCATTTTTGACAACTGCAATTGTAATTGTAATAAGATTTACAGCCTTCATGGAAATATACATACTTTTGCTTTTTTTTATTATTATTATTAATTCATTTTGTATGTATGTCGTCGTATGCACAGCTGTGTTCTCGTTTCAGTTTATTTACTAATTCAATGTTTTTTGAAAGTTGAAATGTAAACATCAACGAGTTTGACATTTTATTATAATTATTTATTTCTCTTGTTCATCATCAACATCGTTCGGTATTTATCATTTGTCAAAATTGACGTAATGGATTTTTTACAATTTATTTTAGAAATTTTGTTTAAAATAACTTACATATTTATAAGTTCGGGAGAACTTCAACTAGTCAAAAGTATTTTTTTTTAACATATTATAATAAATTATACAGTTTGGGTTTGTTTATATTAATTTAAATTCCATTTATTTTATATATTGGGGATTTGTAATTTATAAAATGTTATTATTACTTAAAAAGGAAAAGGCATTAAAGAAAGAGATAGAAATAGATACAATACAACATGGCGTGCGTTATATAAAAATACTTTTTCTGCTTTTATTTATAAAAAGTTTGGAATGAGGTATAATTCAACAAAATAACCATTCTAAACATGTTGCAAACTTTACTTTGCAGTTTGGGGTTATTATCTTATTAAATCACTAGTGAAATAATAATACTGCACAGGTGCACAGAATGTAAGCATTCTATGATTGAAAATTATACAAAAATGGTTTGAATTCCGTAATAGTATTATTGAAAAGTTTTAAAATCTTAAAGAATTGAATGCAAGAATTTATTATTAACTTTGAATTTTAAAAATGTATTTGACGTTTTGATTGTGAATGTAAGAAACTAGAACATATGTTGTTTGGCACATAAGTGCAATTCCCACAAACAAATATTCCAAGCGATGTCATTAAAGGCATATATGTATTCCAACGTTTGCATTTGTGCCCGGTTATACCGCTAACGATAACTTGTTTGGCGCTGGCATAAAAAACCCATTAATTTTAATAATCAGCCGGCGTCTCCGTGAACGACCGGCTCACGAACAACTGAATTGAAATTCGTGCATGCGCACACAGTGGGGCGCCCTGTTCACGATGCCCCATAGTGCCCCATAGCGCCCCACACAAACTGCATCACTGTATATTTGATTCAACACATGTTCGAATTAATCACTGACCCCAATGTTGTGGAGATGCACCCATATTCACATATTTGCTTTATATTTTAGAAAGATAAAACATTTTTCAATGTGCACAAAAATTTGCATTCAATTTCATGTGTGTTATGTATATGAAAACACTTTGATAGTTTAGTGCAATAGTGACCCTTTTTCTTATTTAGGGGTCTTGATTTTATTGTTACCTTACCTGATGCTATCTAAAAAGATAAGGTGATTATTTTTTTTTTCTAAAGGGGGTGCGATATTTGTAAGGTATGCTAGGTATGAAAGAGGGATGTTTTTTTTATATATTTAGTTACAGAAAACACCCTTAAAAATTTAATATCATATATTAAAATTTTTGCAATTTTTTTTTTGAAGGTTCATTCTTTGTTATAAAAATATTTAATTTATTAAAATTTCAGTATTTTTTTTTTTTTTAGGTTTTAAGTTCCTTAATTTAATAAGGGGCATAGATATAATGTTTTTTAGTGTTCAAAATAACTGAATTTTTAAATAATATATTGGCTGCTGCATGCAGTGTTTACTCCTGAGTTATTTGAGTTTTAAATTTCCACATTAGAAAATTTCCCTGGTTCAAAAAAAGTATTCCTAAGAGTACAATATTCTGGCTGCTAGATGCAGCATCATCAAAATTTACACGAATCTTTACTATATATACATAAGTCTATTCAAATCTCAAATAAGACCATTTTTATTTTATTAAGAAAAATAGAAAGCAATATTTTTTAAATATTTATAATGACACATATTTTAAAACTGTTATTGGCTGCTGCATGCAGCCTTTACACATAATAATATAAGTTTTACATATTTGTATCTGGACAATTAATATTTGGAAATGCATTAAAATATTATTTGAATCGTTTCAATGTAGTAAAATAATTTTTAAAATGATAAAAATTTTATTTTTAAATTGATGCGAATATACACATTGACCATTGCGCCCATGACGCCCATCGCGACCATCGCAGCCATTATCATATTTGTATTTGAACGCATGTTCTGAATTTAATATGATCAAACAACTCTCGTTCGTCACATGCACAAGTCAAACAAAATTTATTCCTCTAATTTAAATAAAACGTGACAGAGATGCACAAATACATACACAATTATATTATATACTAAATACATACATACGTATGTACATATATATTGTATACCTGCTTATAAGCACATACCTACCGGCAACTGCTAAAGTTCATGATATTGCACAAGTCAGCTAATGACATACTAACAATTTGTGAATCATTTCAGTCAATAATATTCAGTCATTGGAAACAAGCTATGTTTATTTTAATCACGTAGTGTGTTGTTTCATACTTATTCTCCAAGACAAGATCGTTTCTTTCAAGTTTCATTAAATATTGTCGCACCTTAAATAGACTTTGCATTTTTCTATTTCATGTTTTTATATAACTTACTTTTCAACTTAACTCTATTCAATATTTATACCAAATTGCGCCAATGTTTCTTAATAAATTAAATAGTTATTATTTCTTCTAAAATATGTTTTAGTTAAGTTACGAGTAATAGTAATATTTTTGTGTTTTATAAAAACAGACTATTTTGATGCAATCCAGTTTTGAAATTAATACTATTTTGGTATAATATAATCGAAATATAACTTTGTTAGTTTGGTATAGCACAATTTTGGTATAACATGCTTTCAATAAATAAATTTGTATAAAAATTTTGGTATAATATAATTTTGATATTTTAGTAGGTATAACACAGTATCTTTATAGCACAATTTTGGTATATGATTTCGATATAACAACGTTTAAATTAACTACCATTAATAAATATACTATGTTGGTATAACCTGGTTTCTACAAAGTACAATTTTGGTATAATATTACTTCATTAAAACATTTTCTTTTCCATAATACCCAGTTTTTATATTATGATTTTAATATAGGATAATTTTGGTACAATATAATGTCAGTATAAATAAATTTTAATGTATTTTCATTTTTGGTATAATACAATTTCTTTACAATAGAATTTTAGTATAATACGATTTTATTACAATACAAATTTGGTATAATATGATTTTGTTATAAATAAATAAAACACGATTTCAATATAAGACGGTTTTAATATAAAACAATTTTGGTATAATACAGTTTCTCAATTACACGTTTTATAGTTCGATTTAAAGATATTATAAAGGGTTAAAAGCTTAAAAATAAATATAAATGTCAAATTACTTTAAAGTTAACTAACATCCAATGAAGCATCTGACATATGAATCAAGCAAAGTATTTAGAGAAAGGTGTGAACTAATATACCGTTACATTTTAGTTTCATCTTAAACAAAGTTGAGAACATGTTCGTTTAAAACATTAAATCATAACTAATGGATGTCCATATTTATAAAGTTCATTAGTTTGTAAAACACTTCTTTCTACAGTTGCTCATTAATCAACAATGTATGTACGTATGTATCTAATTGGTATTTAAATGAACTGTTGTTTATTGATCCACTTAAAATAAAATTAAGAGGAATATTCTCATATTCGACAATATCCAGAGAGGAGAAATTCGTTTCACATGGAACAAGTAAAAATTCAAGAATCTTTTCTGCATGAATTTCCATGCAAATTTCTTCCTGAATCGCTACTGATATACCAAAGGCAGCCTACTTTCAACTCTAAATCTTTAAAGACTGCACACCGGATGTAACTGCTGCAGAGAAAGAGAGACAAATAAAGCCGAACAAAGATGGATATAACGATGTCAAGTTACCCTCAAAGCCGACGTGAGTGTCTTTCAAGAGTTGAGGTTTTTTTATTTCTCGTATGCGAACGTGAATGCTTGCACGCTACGACAGAGTTATCTGGACTCGGTTCAACTCAAGGAGACGCTTCTGTCTTGTTCTTCCATCTTCATGGCCATCTATGCAACTTCATACTATTTCTAGAGCTCTAATCTATTTCTTTTAAAAACCTTACCAAACGAACTATTTAAAAATGTATCTCACAAAATCAATAGAACTTATTCTTTAAGAGAAAAGAAATAATACTCCATCTAAAGCATTGAAAAAGAATAAAAATTGGAAAGTGGTGGGGTAGTATTCGAAGGGCGTAGCAAAATTATGAGAATATAGAAAAACATGGAATCAATAGCCCAATTCTGGAAGTAGAATTACCAATAACCAACAGGCAGCGAGTCTTTTTAATTAAAAGTTTATCAGGATATAAATTTTCGAAACATTAATTACTTCTGAGACCAAGTCAGACAGATATCATTTGTTATTTTGCCTACAAAAGACGAACAATGACGCTCTTTTCAAATAATCATTAACTCTAATGATTACCAACTTGAGAAGATTTTCATATTTTAGTTACAACATCTGTACATTTTTCATGAGATTCTTGTAATAACGAACGAAAAAAATCGATACCCGTATATATATAAGATCAAGATGGCATTATATTACCAATAAATGAACGTTCGGGATTATATATTGCCACAGGGGCCCTCGAGTAATCTGCTACAATTAATTTAGCAATCTAGATTTAGTGCTATGACGTCACTAGTGCTACCGCTACCATTACAGCGGTCACTAACCTATTTATACTTATTGACATATATATTCTAAAATTATTAATTGCGCTATGAATTTTGTTTTAAATTTTACACAATAAATAAATTGGAAATATTAATTGCCCGCTATTAATTTCATTAAATTTGTGTTTTGTTTCACAAAAATTAATTAAATTGCACATTACATTTAAAATATTCATAAATAAGTTTTTTTTTTAACTATTACAGATCTGTATTATGCCATAAAATGTAAAAATATTTATTTTAGTTAATGTGTACAATAAAGATAAAATTCCAGTGAAGAAACGTAAAAAAATATTACAATTGTAGGTAGTAATTTAGATAAAATAGGTACAGATATTTAGCAATGTTTATTACACAACTTTGTATATTATTTATTATCTTAAGATGATATATTACTTCTGTGGTAATTATAATGCTAGGAACTTTGAATGATTCACTAGAATTCCTTAAATGAAATTTATTCTTTTAAAACACTATGAGTAAGAAACTTTCTTATTTCTTGTAAATATTTGGAATTACTATAACATTGTAAATTTAGAAAATATGATAATAATACTTTTAAAAAAATAGTTGCCCTAAAAATATAACATCCTTTATAATTTCGTGATATTGTTGGTAAAATCCACAGGTAAATATATATAAAAAAAAAGATTCATGGGTCGTTAAGTATTTGAACCAAGGCAAACCATATGGTTAAGTCCAGCACAAATACAACTGAACCCACTATTATACTAGAAAAGGGAGGTACAATTTATATTTTTAATACCATTCACTATTCTGCCGTGTAAAATTTAATTATGATTTAAATTTCGTTGTACCTGGTTTTAAAATGGGTTTACAATAGATGATTAAAAACATGACGCATGTGTATTACTAAATTAAACCTACAGTTATTGCGAGACTAGTTAGAAATTATATTTAATTGGTTAATAATAATAACAAAAAAATTGTTATTAATGGTGTATTTTCGTAGAAATATTTTTTTAAATATAATAATAAATTTTTATCGTCGACTATTTTACATGATTCACATATCTTGTTTGTGTATATTTTTACTTGGAAAGTTTTTGCATATTTTATTACTATAGTTTCAGTTATATTTTGAATCATGTGTTTTATTTAATTAGCTTTAATAATTCTTCGAATTTTGTTATTTATATGAATAATATATTGGTCAATTTTGAATTAGAGATTAAATAAATCTTAGCAATAACCTATCTATGTACTATATAGATATAGTTTTTACTATTGTCAGTTTGCGTTTTAATAGATTATAGCTCTNATAAAAGTCTTAATTTATAATCAGTGTATGTTTGATAATATTTTGGCTGTAATTGATCTTAGTTTTAGCAAGTTTTACTATAATCGACTTTCGTTCTAATACGACTTAAATTATAATCGTCTTTCAGTGTAATAAGTCTTAATTATAATCGGTCTCTTGTGTAAAAAGTCTTAGCTTACAATCGGTATGTTTTAAATAATTTTTTAGGTATAATCGACTTTCGTTCTAATAAGACTTGATTGTAATCGCCTTTCAATGTAATAAGTCTTAATTGTAATCTGTCTCTTGTATAAAAAGTCTTAGTTTATAATCAGTATATGTTAAATAATTTTTTTAGCTACAATCAACTCTCGTTCTAATAAGACTTGATTGTAATCGCCTCTCAATGTAATAAGTCTTAATTGTAATCGGTCTCCTGTATAAAAAGTCTTAGATTATAATCGGTATATGTTAAATAAAAATTTTAGCTATAATCGATTTTAGTTACTGCAAGTCTTTATTATAACCAACTTTAGTTCTAATAAGACTTAACTATAATCATCCTTCAGTATAATAAGTCTTCATTATAATCGGTCTCTTATATAAAAAGTCGTAACTTATAATCGGTGTCTATTTAATAAAAATCTTAGCTATAATCGATATTAGTTATTGCAAGTCTTTATTATAACCGACTTTAGACCTAATAAGACTGAATTATAATCGTCCTTCAGTACAATAAGTCTTAATTATAATCGGTCTCTTCTATAAAAAGTCATAACTTATAATCGGTGTATATTTAATAAAAATCTTAGCTATAATCCATCTTAGTTGTTAAGTCTTTCGTTCTAATAAGACTTGATTATAATCGTCCTCTGTTGAAATAAGTCTTAATTATAATCTGTCTCTTGTATAAAAAATCTAAACTTAAAATCAGTAAACGTTAAATAAAATCGGGGCTATAATTGATATTAGCTCTTAGTTTTATCTAATATAATTTGATTAAAATCGTTTTATAGATTTTGTCAACTATAATCAACTGATTATAATCATTTTCTACTTTTACCAGCATCTAAATTTTCTAATCTTTGCTGTTATCATTACTTTAGAATTATAATTGCTTTGTGCTTTAATGAACCGCCTATATACATATTTCAATAGCACTAATCTATTATTAAAAACAATTATTCCATGCTGGTACTTAAAATAAATATAAAGAAAAGTTTCAATAAAAATGACTTAATAATATATCATTTAATTAAATATAAAAAGTATATAATTATGTTTTAAAACTGATTGTGAATATATACAACTATATTATGGTGTTAATGAAAATCTTGGCACCTGCATAATTACACAAAATGCATATGTGTTTGCATTTATTTTAGTTCAATGTACCTTGCATGAAATTTAAATATGTTAATTCTGAATACACCTGTATAATTATCACATATGTCCTACATGCGTGTGCTTTTATTTTTATTTACTTAATTATTTTTTTCATATTTAACTTTACCTTGTTGTTGCTGTTGTTGTTATTTTCGTGAATAATATAGTTTTAAAGATAACAACGAAAATTCAAAATTAACATTCGTATCTATAAAATTAAAATAATAATATGAAGAAACAGAAAATTTGTTAACTAGAAATGTGTTTTATTTCTTAATAATTACACTTGGAAACAAGCCAGCATCTTAAACACTAATTAATTTTGACTCTAAGTATATTTATATGTGCATATATTTCACATTATTTAAATGTTGCTTGCTTACACTATAAAACATATTATATAGTTTTATAATGGTAATTTTACTATTCAGAATATTTTTTTTTTTGTGTCGTTAAATTTAT
Source organism: Pogonus chalceus (assembly GCA_002278615.1). Classification (NCBI taxonomy): domain Eukaryota; kingdom Metazoa; phylum Arthropoda; class Insecta; order Coleoptera; family Carabidae; genus Pogonus; species Pogonus chalceus. The sequence continues at coordinate 117,249 of CM008236.1, forward strand.
TTCTTCAATATAACAACAATACGCCTATTCTAAAGGTATATAAATAACTATTAAGCGGTTTTAATAATAAAATTCGTCTATTATATTGTAGGTAACTGTTATTTAAATGTTACTTTTCTTAGGTTAACTTTTAAAATGTTTTTTCTGCTAAGAGTACAATACAGATATAATTATTTCAATAAAAAATGAAATATGCATTAAAAACTATAATTTAGGGCAATATTTTTGTATCAAAATAACATACATTATATGATTTTAATGCTGCCTTAATTTCATTAGATTTTAACTGATCAGACGCAAATAATTTAGATACGCCTATATTGTAATATTTTGTTGTGATTGGTTCTTTTTTAGAATACGTATGTACTGCTCTGAGTTTTGGTATAAATATAAATTTTTTGGAAGGTGTATCCCACTTACTACAATACTATATAAGCAAATAGTCTTAGAGTGTATTACCGATCGTCATATAAATACAAATGCAAACTTGTGTCTGTTGTCAGTCTTATAATTTCAATTATTACCTAAATAATTTGCCATACACGTACTGGAGAGAAATATTTAAGAAAACTAAGCATAAAATAAGTTAATTTGTGGCACTACACTGAAACAAATCAATTATGAAACTTGTACACGTGTATTTAAAACCTTAATCAGCAATAAATGTTGAAATTGCGAATCAGACGGAGAACGATTCCTTGTTATAAATTCGAAAATAACAAATCCACAGCGAATTTAACCATGTAATCAGAATTTCCTTTGCGTAAACTTAAACGCATATGTATGGATATTAATCTTGTTTATACCTGCACGATATTTATTAGGGTTTATATTTAAATTTGTTGTTTAGCAGATTTAATTTATAATGAAATTTGAAGGAAATTATTAAATCTTTTAATGTAATTTTACCGTGATAGATTAATAAAAAGATTATCTGCAGAGAGGAATATCCCTGATCCTGTTAAGTACAATATACAATATAATAGTAAGCGTATATTATTTCGTATAGAAATAATTTGAGCATGATCTAGTTTTTTCCCCTTTGAAAGCCCAAGGCACCCTCTTAATAAATTCCGTTCGGAAACAAGTTGGCTGCGGAGAGAGAACCACCATGTCTCACCTCACTCTGTTAACCCCTTGTTTTTTAATGGAAAAATCGTTCAAACGCTTTATGCACGGTTTAACATTTTTTTAATGAAAAACACGGATTTTTTTCTCTCATACACAACAGCATATAAACTTTATTTGGCAGCCTGCTTAATGTAAAATGACTTTGGAATATTTTAATGGCGCACTGAACTGGAAAAATATTGTATTTATTTATTTATTTATTCGACGTTTCGGTACACGCTTCGACAAACCTTAAAATTATATAATATAACCTAAAAATCGTTTAAAACCAATTGATGTTTGATATCAACTACTTTTTTTGATAATAACCAGCAAAATATATTGAATAATAGACATATAAATATTACAAGACAAGGAAATAGGTGACACTAGAAACATATACGTCAACTTAACGATATTTATTGCTTGTGATTAAACTAGTACGAAATTTTAATGTTTCCGTTTGTTTAACACATCTACGTGTATAATCTAACATCAGCACGTTAAAAACACATCAAGTTCTACAGTTTTAATTATCTGACGAGGATGGTATATGTCCGGTTTACGTGACCTTGATGACATCAAATAATTCTAGTTATTATTATTACTTCGTTGAAGAATTTTATTAAGTAAAAGTTGCGACTTTTTTGTTATAATTACAGACATATAAAAGAGATATAAATTTGGCCATAAAATACCTTCAGAAAATAGCTCGGTTTTAGGTAATGTAGGGAAAGAAGATAAATCCAGTAACCCCTGTTAAGATATGCACAAAAGAGATGGTAAATCCTTTGTTTATTTATCGTTGTGCTTGTAAAAAAAAAATAAACAACACAAAACACAAAAGATATGAAGTCAACAAAATATGCCGGAAAGTTTTAAAGGCTCGGCATTTGAATTTCGAGTTTACAACATAATGCGTTGAACACTCGCCATATTTCTAGCAATAAAAGATTCTATGAATTTGAACCCCGGCCACGCGGTCCAAGGAGCTATTACATTTCCTACTGTACTGGAATGTTTATAAGAGCCGAATACAACTACAGACAAAGGCTGCCGCGCATATTTACTCCTCTTAAGGTTCTCCGTGCTGTTGTTGTTGTTGTTGATGTTGTTGTTGTTGTTCTTGTCTTTGCGCTTATTTCGGTCTTCGTATACCGTTGGTGGTTTTAAGAACGGGTTGGTTTATAATCGACTAATTCTGTTTAATCTTTCTTTTACCTTTTTTTTACACTCGGCTTATCCATAATTACTGGAATATCATATAGATATAAATATATCCGTCCCTTAATTAACATGCAGTTTTTTGCCCGATATTAATTGGTGCATAGATTTATTTTTGATGAAGCGTAAAAACATTGTCTATAATTTTGGCCTTAAGAACTGAATAACGTCTTTACTGTACATTTTAAGTTTATTTTTAAAATAAAGTAAACCTTTAGTTTCGTGCGATTGTAATTTTCCATCATAAAACAAGAAAAACTTTGAAAGAAATAAGAAATTTATTATATTTGCCGAAGTCTACGGTGCAATACGTATGTAAACAGTAGTTTGAAGAAAGGGGGAATCAAAAATTAAGGTATGAATAAAAGAACCCAAAGAATTGATTGATTCATACTAAAAGAAATCCATAGTTAAATATTTCTTAAAATTGATGTGCATTTTGGCAAATAATTAGATATATGAATTTGATGAATGGACAAAAGAAATAAATTTGTTTTTGTAAGCAATGAAAATAAGTTCACCTTGGAATAAATCTGAAAGCTGCAATCGACTGGTTCCTTTCAAGTTTAAAATCAATGACCATCGCTTATCGTCATCTTGCATCGTTGCTAACAGGAGTGGCACTAGGGGAATTGGTCGGTTGGGGGTGGCATCGTCTTATCGTTCGCAGGAAGAAATGCAGCAGGCAATGACGACGGTATATACCTTGATCGCAGCTGTTCACTCTTCGATCAATAGACTCAGTGATGCCTCTGGCCGCGTCTGCCATTGCGATATCATTCCGCGCGGACCTGGGGCTTTCATAACCAGTGAACGTCGGCGACATTGCCCCCGCGGCCCGCTGATCATGAGCCGCACCCCAAAACTATATTGATATTTGAAACTTTCCTGAAGGAAACCGAACTTAAATTGGAACAACTTAAATATAAATAAATAAATTATAACATCAAATGACCTTCATACAAAATAAAATTATTTTTGATGACAAAAAAATCGTTTCTCAAACGAGGATAAAATATTATTCAATTAACTTAAACAACATAGTAACAACAAGAAAAAAATATATTTGCAATAGCGGTATTTTATCTAAAGATATAAATCTTAATTATAAATAAAATACATTCACTTTCATGAAAAATTTTCAATATTATCTATATAAATGTGTGTTGTATGTAATAAATTAAAATACAATATTAATTATTTATGAATGTCTTTACATTTAAATGTATAAAAGATAATAACACTTCTTGTTATCGTATACTTATACATAAACATATAAATAATAGATAGAATAACTATTGTATAAGTGATTAATGTGTGTCTACCTATAAAATATGAATCAGTCATCAGAAACAATCATACAAATTACTAAAATAAAACGACAACAAAAAGAGTATAAATTTTTCAATGTAGGTTTGTGTGAATAACAGAAAACAGAAATGGCTTTGTTGCAATTCAGGTTTTTATGGTGTTTATAAAAAATGACTAAGCAACAAAAGTTAATATCGTTGCGGTGGTGCGTTATGTTATGTTTGAACGTGTTTGTTTGTGTGGGGGGTACGCTACGAATATACATTAATGATCTATCATTATGCCTTATCTGTATGGAAGGCTCATTTATTGTAGTTTGCATGAAATCCCCCGCTTTGCACGTGTTCTCGTTTTAATGTTTATTTATTATTTTGGGAAATATGCGTTCATTTTATTTCAATTTATAAGTACAATAGAACTATAAACAGTTAAACCATTGAAATTTTCTAAGATAATCGCGTTATATAACATTCAACAGCATTTTTGTGATTAGAGTCTGCAAGTAAACTAGTTTAGTTATAGATAATATTTTCATACCAATTAAGTTCTTGAAGAAAATCGAGATTTAGGAGCTTCGCGTTATATGGATACCGCGTAAATAGAGTCTGTAGGTACAATAAAGAAATATTAGGAGCAATTGTAGATAATCTTACTAAATTTAGTTCGCGTGAATTAAAATCGCGTATAAAAATACCAGGTACTTTAAGAAAATTGACTTTTATTTTACAAATAGAAAAATGGTCTAGTATATGATATAAATAAATAATATTGAAGGCTGCATAGAGCAGGCCAACTATTTCAGATACAATTAAGATATAAAATTAGTCTTATCAATAATTTTCATCGAAATACATTGTGAAATAAATAATTATTCATGGTTAATTATAATAATTTAAATAATATCTAGTAAAAACATTTTTATTAATGTATATATTCATTTAACACAAAATAAATAAAACATCCTAATTTTATTCAAATTATTTAAAAGATATTTTAACAGATAACGTAAAAACATGTTTTATTTTCTATTTGAATAAATAAATAACAGTTTCAAAACATACTATATACATAATAAAGATTCTGCAATAGATTATTCGCAAATTAATGTAGCATGCTATTATAATTATTAATCATATACTATTTTTAAAATTTAATAACATTTAAGTTTGATAGTTTAAAAATAAGCGAAAGCATTTATTATTGATTTGAAACAAAATCAACATTGGACATTAATTTCAGTCCTTTAATCGGGGGATCTTTCATTGGTTTCGGTTGAAGAAGTGCACACCACACTGTCGTAGATAGAATCACGGTGGGCGAGCAGGCAGCGAAGTTTATTTCACGGTGTTTTGGGTTAGCGGGGAATGGCGAGGGTGACACCGAGTACCGCGGCTTCGTAATGAAAGTGAACGTGTTCAGCTATAAGACGTCAAATCATATAAATGCGGATATTACCAACGATGTTCTCCATTTTTGCGGAAAAATCATTCAACGATTTTTAAATTATGAAAGTTTTTTTTATAAATCGATGGTTCTTAAACTGTTTCATTTCGTGGAATTTGATTATACTAAATAATTAAAATGTAGATTATAGTAATTTGGCTTAAAAGATAATTGTTTAATAGATGTACGTATATCTTGACGTGAATGATCTAAGATTTTACAGTACAGTGACTAGTATACTGGGAGGTCTTGCGCGTCACTAGCAGCTGTTACCGTGCCGGGATTCAAACCCAGAACCCACTATAGCGCCACACACGAAGATAACCAAACTTCAAAGCCATTCTTGTTCTAATATTTGATTTTTATTATTACAACAACACTAAAAGCTTTTGAAAATAATTAATATTTACTCTGAAGTAGAGAAATTAATTGCACGGAAATAAATTTCACTTTTTTCTTAAAATTGAAATAAATTATAAATTGATTTCACTTTTAGAAATGTAATTGAAATTTTTTGTGTGAACTGAATTCGGTCATAAAGTAACGCAATTATTAAATTTTATATGAAATGAAACATTTAATTAGTAAGAAGCTTGTGTGCTTATTCCGACCTACATCAGAGACTTGTATTTCCTTATTGTGGCAGAACTGGCGGCGGAAAACAGCGTAAAAGCAGATACGAATATCTTATTTAATACCTTTGCGTGCAATGAAAGCGTACACAGATCATAATTAAATTCAAAATGACGTTTTTATGTTTTATCGCTTGGGTATACCATGGTAATGCTTTGTACGGACGAGGAATTATATTAGGAACACTTTAAATGGAAATAAAAGGATGTTCAACATTTTCTTTCCATTCCATTTCGGAAAATTTTTACTTTTTCAATTGGATTAATATTCATTTTTCACGCGATACATTATTGATTTTAGAATTTCTTTAAGTAAGCCAATTATTTCTTTTTAACTTCCAATAACTTTACCGATTTCTTTTTTAAATAGCTCTAACAGTCCTATATAAAAAAATAAAAGCATATATTATTATTTGTAGAAAAAATTTATTGTCTCCCATACGCCAAAATCTTTAAATTTCTCTAAAACTATTTATCTTTTTTTGATTTTGAACTGNCTCTTAACTTTAATTAAAATTATTTATCTTCTTTTGATTTTAAACTGCAATCTTTCAAAAACAATTAAAACATATATCTTATTTGATTCTTGTAATATTTTCATTAAAAATATTCATTTTTATAAAACATTATTTAAAAAAATGCTATTTCATTAAATTTCTATAAAAAAATTTACTGATATTGACCAGAATCTTGCAAATTCATCAAATGGTCTTTAAAACCAAACCTTATATGTCTTAGAGGTTAATAGTAAAGGTACCATAAAATAATTATATTTAAAAAATATATACTTTACATTATTGACAAAAAAATCTTTAGTTTACATTTACCAGATTTCTGCAAATTACTCAAATTGTCTTTAAAGATATAACTATAGCCTTATATCTCTTATAGGCATTTAAATTTATTATTTTAACCCTTTAAACTTACTATGAAACATTTATTAACATTAATTAACTAGAATNATCTAGTTGAATTGAAAAAATTAACTGACATTGATCAGAATCTTGCGAAATTCTCAAATTGTCTTTATATCTTCCAGGTTAAGACTAAAGATCTATTCAACATTGTTATTCATAAAGAAAACAATTATTTACATTGACCAGAATCTTGTTAATGCCTCAAATTACTTTTAAAATTATTCCATAATATTATATTTTTAAGATTAAGGGAAACAAAATAATACAAAAAATTTTAAAAACACTTAAAATTCTTCACATGAAAATGCATTTAAATATTTAAAAATGAACGTTAAGTATTGAAAATATTTAAAAATTATATAATAAACTAACATTTTTTTGTTTAAAAATGTATTTAGAACAAGGTTATAAACAATTATGATTAAAATCATCTGTTATAATAAACCCGAAGATATTTAATTTCTAACGAACAAATATATTTATCATAGATAATAAAAAACATGTTTTGTTTAATATAAATAAATAAACATGTATGTTTTAATTCTGATAAATAAATATTTTCACTGGTGATCAACATATGTTTGTTAATTATAAAAATAAAACATTTGATTTTTATTGCAACATGAAAATATTTTATTCATGTTGTAAATATAAATATTTTTATTTGTGTCAGTGTATTTTTTATAAATAATAGTTAATTTTTTATTCTATTTACGTAACTAGACATTAGACTAGTATATGAATATAATAAAAATAAATACAACGGAATATTTTAGCTGTAACATTTGCACAATTTTTTCTCATATAGTCAACATATGCGTCATAATACATATGGTTTGTATTAATTTCACTTTATTATTTCATGACTATGTTTTTACATTTTTCCACTGCTTCCACTGCTACGTCTAATGTGAAGGAAAATAATAAAAGCTGTGAAGATATTCATTACATTTTCATGTATTTTCATAATTTAAAAACACAAGCTTTTTGTATTCTTCATTTAATTATATTATTTTATTTACAAATTCAAATGTGTGACCAAAAAACCATAATTTATAGCTTTGCCAAATACGATAAATGTTTTAAAACTTATTTATCTTTATTGATATCTTTTGAATTAGTTTCCTATATCTTTCTGGCATTAAGTCATGGAAATTTTATTTGTTTTTTTATTTATTTTTTGCTTGAAAATGACATATTAATTGTTAGTCATTTTTTTAACAATTAATTTCGTGTTAATAGGCCAAAAACAGATGCACTTCAATATCTTACTAAGTTTTTGAGGAGTTGACCAAAAACTAAAAATCGCTGATATATAACCTTATATATTTTCTCAAAATTGACCAATTTGCACTCATATTAAATTATTTATATAACGATAGGAAATTAAAGAGCGCGACAGAGTCTCTTTAAGATTTCGAGAAATTTGTCCAATATCGACAGAAATAACCATGTGTAACCTTATTTCTTATTCAAAATTGGTTAAATTTCTTATAATAAATAACGCATTTAACTATAGCAAGTATACTGATATACACCATGTTAAAAGCGTACTTTCATATAATACTTAGATTTCCAGAAATTGGCAACAATCTCATCTGTATATTAACCAATTTTCAGTTAAACCAAATATCGTATCTAACAATAAACGATATTTTTGAGGAATTGGCCAAAAACTAGAATGTTTTAATTTGCCAAAAATCGCTGATGTATAACTTTACATATATTCTCAAAATTGACCAATTTTCACTAATATCAAATTATGCATTTAACGATAAGTAATTAAAGAGCGCTACAAGGTATCTTTAAGATTTCGAGAAATTAGTCCAATATCGATAAAAATAACTATGTATAATCTTACTTTTTATTCAAAATTGGTTGATTTCTATATAACAAATAATACAGAAAATTATAGTCAAAAGTTCACTTTAATATCATACTTAGATTTCGAGAAATTTGCAACAACATTGGCAAAAATCTCTTCTGTATATAATAACCAATTTTCACTTAAACCAAATAACGCATTTGACAATAAAGATTCTATGCAGTATTTTTCTTAGATTGAGAAAATTCTACCAAAAACTAAATTGTTGAAAATTGACTAATTTCCAAATTAAACTACTGTTGAAAAAGGCTCTAACATATCAAAAATTGAAATAAATATAACTGACTAATTATTCTTGTAAAAAAAAAGCAAATTTCGAGAATTTTACTGATATATTTCTTTGATAAACTAAAAACTGAAGTTATTCCCTTAGAAAAGGAATGCAAAGTAATAATTAAAGGGAATAAGCAAATAGTATGAAAATAAGTAATAAATAAACGAGTTAACAAATAGGTTAATAGTTTCCCCGAGAGTTAGTACAAAGTGCATCAACCTTATATCCTCCCTCCACATAGACAAGAGACATGAGAGCGTTATCGACTCGACCAGAAACCACATATATGAATGAAAGTTTAATTGAATTACACATTGGTTCGTGAAGTCCTTTGCAATGAAGTGTCTCGTAATATATATGCGTTCATATACATCCTCATCCTTATCTAACAAACGCATATCACATATCTATGTTCTTTGTTGCTCTTTTGTGTTTGCCTTTTAAGATGTAATAGACTATGGTTAAGTTATATATGTATGTGACAACTTTGTCGGCGTATGTGAAGATTGCACTGACTCATGTTCATGTAGGATGATCATTCTCATTTCATTACATTTTTTGTTCCTCATCTCAAATGTCTTTTTTTATGTTTTTGATGTTGGCGTTTTTTTATTTACTTAATTTATTTTATGGCCATTTAATGGTTTAATGATTCTTTGAATAATTTATTGCCATTATAATACAAATCTATTTTAATTTTATTTGGTTCTTATCACTTGTTCGAATTTCTGGAATTCTGAATTATTTATTACAACTGCATACTTATAATTTTGATTGAAATTTGAAAGACTTTGTTTAAAGCAATTCTAAAGTAATCTTTTTGTTTATTATTTAATTTACCGAAATAATATTTAAATAAATCTAATAATAACATTGTAAACAATTGAAAAATATCGAAGCAATATTCATCTAGAGAATTGTCGATTCTCGCTGGTCATCTCATACATATTTATGTGATTAATGTAATTGGTTGGTTTCTGTCGTGTGATTAACGCGCTGATATAACTGAATGGGATTTAATGAGATCCGTTGAGTGTGTATTTGTGTGTTGTGGACCATCGTACAGCCACCAACACATTCATTGTGATCTGTGTGTGACTTTATGTTATCCCTCACGTTGTCTGCTTGCTAGGTTCGCTCTTGTTTCATTTGTAACTCGCGTTCACTCGCTCGGGTTGTTCATGTCAAATGTTTTGCATTATGATCGATTTGATATTTATTTTTATTTCTGTATTGACAATTATCTGACTGATGACTTTGATGTCATGGTTTGTCTTTTACACTTTCTATTAAATTAAATTCAACATATGCAAATTATAACCTTTCATCTTCATCAAAATATATACATGCATCAAAACTTCACTCAATTGCCAGAGGTATATAGCAAAGAGATGCAGCATCAAAAGGAAAAAGCTTTTATATCCGATGTTAAAAAGAAATAATACACTTGATTGGCATGCATCTCTAAAACCTATCATCTGATAAAAATATATTCATAACTTGATGAATAGCGAGCGAAACTATTTTCTCCAACAACTGCCATCGAATACAACAAAAGGTTTTTCATTTTAAGGGTTTGTAAGGGATACACGTCGTCATCTATCTTTTACCTGTCATTTTTATAATTATCTAGACTTTTTTATAATTATTATCTCAACATGTTTAATTATTTATAAAATAAATACTCCAAAAGTTTATAAGCAAAAATATTTTTCATGTTGAGCAACTTTGAAGTACCTCCAAACCAGTTGCTCTTAATCTTTTGGAAATTGCGGTCCCCCCTTAAAATCATGAAACAAGTGTAAGATTTTTGCGGCGACTAAATTATTTGCAGACTTCTAATAATCTTTTGTGGCTCTTGTAATACACTTTTCTAGCCAATATATTTTGACCCACCCGCCCCCCTAGAAAATCGTTTCTAAAGGAGGGGAGTCCGTTTAGAATATAAAAAATTTGGCACAAATCTCTTAATTCTAATTTACTTTTTTAAAATTATTTTACTTTCTCAAGGTTTATTAAAATCTTTTATGCTCTTCTATAAATCTATCAAATGTTATAAGTTTAATTAGTATGTAAAAAATGTTTGAATAACA
>CM008236.1:148916-190821 GCA_002278615.1 Pogonus chalceus
AATTTTTTATAAACACGTAAATTTCAAACATCAGGAACCTTATTTAGAAATAAAATATTGTTTTAATAATAAAAGCGCTATTTGAAACAAAAAGAAAATTATTTTTCTTTTATTTTTTTGTTAAAATAAGATAAATGTTTACGATGTTGTCCTATCTTCGTTCATGATGAAGCAAAAACTAATGATTATAGTAGAGAAGAGAATTAGAATAGCTAGACAATATTCCACCAATTTTTAGCTAAAATTATCTTTTATTTTTTGATAAGAATCGATAAGTACTAAATTATTTTCAGATATGTGCAAAAAATTTAAACACCTGAAAATTGCAAAAATTGCTATGTGTAGTCTTACTATATTTGGCAAAATGGACAATAATATAAAGTATATACAACTTTTTTTTTTATGAAATATGTATCTTTATTGGTAATATTTACAGTTAAATATTAAATTAAAAATGCAAACTGATAAAAAGCTAAGGAAAGTAGCTAAAAAAAAAACTTTTATTTATATAGGGAAAATAAGGGTAATAAAATATATTTTAAAAAAATANTTATTTATATAGGGAAAATAAGGGTAATAAAATATATTTTAAAAAAATACTTAATAGGATATGAAAATAACATTAGAAACAAAATATTGACAATAAAAATGATTTTTTTTACATAAAATGATGTGTTAATAATGAGTTTGTGAATAATAATTAGATGCATTGTTTGTTTCTTCAGTATCCAAAAATGATAAATTATTTAAATTATTTGTATCATTTGTATTTAAATACGATAAAGTATTATTGTAAGCACTTGTAGAATTGATATTATTTGTATGAACTTGTTGGTAACTAACAATCGGAGCTGTTGAATTCATCATACAAGACGATCGAACAGAGGATTGTTGTGTCTGAGCACATGAAGGACGCTGAACCGGTGAAGTCGGTGGACTTGGACTATCCAAGGTAATAACAGACGGACTTTGGTAACCAGAACTTGATACCGAACTTGATCCGGAAGTTGTACTTAATTGAACGACACTTGCACTACTTGATACACTGGTTACATCTGAAACAAATATGTTTCAATTTTAGAGTACTTAACAATAAATTCATTTATAATGACATACATTGATTTATTGTTTTAATTTTCCTCTTCACTTTATGTTGTATCCCTGAAATTTATCCCATTATATCCTACATTAAATAAAATATCTATTTTTTATTTATTATATTTATTTATTTTTTATTGTAATTTTCGATTGTTTTTTTTTATAGAAAAGTACATACTTTGGATTATTATTAACTACAATTTTTATATTCATCTGTTCATGAATTATTACATACATTAATATTACAAGGAATAATAAAGAAAAATCGATTTATTTATCACCCTTGCATAATTTCAAATAATTATTAATGTATTTTGAACGGTTAAATCAATATCAGGAACAAAATTACTTAAAATTTATAATTGTTTCATTCATTATAACAATTTTAACGAAATTTCAAAAAATTGTTTTAATGAAATTTTTCTTTCTATTTGTATTTTTTAATGTAAATATTGTTTATAATTAAATTACAGTAATTAGAACTTATAGTATATACATCAAATAAGTGATAAACAAAAATGAAAGTCTTTGGTAGAAACCAATACATAAATAACAATAATAGTTTAATTCTTTTATGGATCTAATAAGAATTTAGATCACAAAGCGATTAATTTTAAACCTTTAACTGAAAAAAGGTGAAATCACATTTTATTTTAATAACATGTCTCGTTTTTATGAATGATTTTCATTAAATAAATATTATAAATGTTTTTAATATATATAAATAAGTAAACGAAAAAATTCATAAATATTTACAATTAAATGAATATATCTATAATATAAAGTAACCATCATAAACTAAATAATAATTTGAGATTATAATAAAAAAGAACGAATAACAATTATGTTGGTTACTTTAAAAAGATGTACATAAATATTATTTTGATGTCAGCAAATGATTCGATTCGATCATCATTTCTGGGTACATACCAAAAAAAGATGAATGGATTCATAGTAATAACCGTCTGTTTTTTTGATACTTAATTATAATGTTGTTATCTTTATACAAATGTAGAATTCATCAATTTTTCATTTCAACTTGTTGTTTCGACTCTTCGTTTTTTTATTTCTTGACCTACAATGATAAGCATGAGTTGAGAACAGGAAATTAATATATCCTGTTCTTTTATGATGATGTTACAATCACCTGAATTGCTAATCAGCGGTATGATTACTGTACGTATTCGCAAATCACTTACCAATACTAAATTAAATAAGAAAACATGCTATTAGATTATTGTTATTATTTAAAACAACTAGTCGCATGTGAATCATCCTTTCTTTATTTATTTACACTTCAAATTCATTACCATTATACCCCAGTCTTCCAATTTCAAATTCGCAAAATGAATTTATAAAATATTTACTTAATAGCTACTAAGGAACTTTTATTTAAAAAAAATGTAATAATAAATAAACAGGTAACTCATATTTTTCATTTTCTTGGAATGATATAAAAATATTTATTATTTACAATTAAAAAACGTCATTTTATTAAATCAATTTGCGAATTATTGCACTATTTTAAATATCCACTTAATAAATATCGCCAAATATTTGAAATAGTTATTTTAGAGACTTATTTGACATATTTTTATCGAAAAATGTATTTTAAAACACGATTATTTATGGCACATTATTTTTATAATCATGTTTAATAAATACTTACAATATTTACATTTAAAATACTTCAAAAAGAAAGAAAAGAATTGTTCATAAATGACATTGTCAATATATATTCTTAAATTGTAGTGAAACACATTTATGTACATAAAAAATAATACTCTTATCAATAACTTTACACGGATATGGTTTAACCATATTATTAAATATATTTACAAAGTAATTTAATAATTTTCTAAGTGATAGAGAAAAGCTTTTTTCAATATTAATAATAAGAATAACGGAATTTAAATGAGATACTGTTCCAACATACCATTAAATGTATTTGTGGAGTCAGGTTTTGGTGGAGTTTTACGTTTGGCTGGAGCTTCATCCTCCGAATCACTCAACGTTAAATCCACAATTGTTGAATTTTTACTTGGTTCGATAGTTGATGTTACTTTTATACTAGATTTATCATCTGGTATTACAGGAATTACATCTATAAGTTTTAATTATAAGTTATAAAAGCAATTAAATAAAAATGTCATTAATATACCATCATCAATAATTTGTACGCTTTCATCTAAGTTTTCTGATTTAACTGAAGATTCTTTTTTAAGAACAACTTGTGTACTCCATGAACCATCTTTATGTAATTGAATTTCGTTTGTATCAGATGGAAGAGTAGATGATGCTAAGACATCTTGAAAGTATCTATAATAGGTAATAAATATATGAATTTATGTTTATATTCGATTAAATTTAAATAAATTATACCCATCAATAACTAAATGGTCATAAAGCGCAGGTTTATCACAGACTGGACAATTCCATGTAGGTTTGCGTTCATTCATTTGTAAAAATAACGATGCATCAAAACATTGTAAGTGTTGACATGTTGTTGCTCTACAAGGAGTTGTCATACGCATTTTTCCTAATGGACACATCAATGATACACGTAATGATGTTGTTGCTATTTCACAATCAGCATCTTCACTTAATTTCTCTTTAACTATTTATAAAACAACCAGAAGATAATAAACATTTCAAATATATTTAAATGTTAAAAACATACTTAATCCTCGAGTAAAATCAGAATGTTTGATACCACGTTGTTTCAGTCTTTGTAATAATTCTCCTGAATTTAATTTATGTACAAGCATAACACTCATAACATAACCGCGACCATATTCTGCCGCCCATGATACAGAAATAGTATTCGGTATAGATGGATTTAACTTAATCAAAGGAGTTATATTCACTGGACGTGGTGGTCGTTTAGGATCAACACCAGGTTTATTAGTTGGAATCGGATTCTAAAAATATTCATACAATAAATTTAATTTCAAATAAATTTATAAAATATTTAGTATCATACCGGTAATGGACAAAGTTTATTGTTAACTTTAACGACGACATTTGGTGGGAAAAAATCTTCTTGTTCACATGAAGTTTCCAATAAACAAAATCTTAATTGTACTTGTTTAACATATTCTAATTTGGAATCGGGTCTTAAGTCTCTATTTGATGCAACATCAGTTGCTTGAGCTGGTGTTAAATGAAAAAAGAATTGTGCATCTTGCATACGTTGCGTATTTTGAGGAACTAATGTTGATGGTTTTATCAGATCTGCTAGAACGTCGAAAAATGGTAAACGTTTCAATCGAACGTCAGGATGGACTGGGTATGCACTTTGTATTGCTGGTTTTGTATTTGGATATTGCTGAGGTGCATATTGATATAAAGTTGGTTGATTATACATATTTGTCGATCTAGGCTGGAAAATTCGACAGGTGTTAGAATGTTTTTTAGAAAATAAATAAATTATTCGATTGAGAAAACGAAATAAAAAAGAAACAAAATAAAAACTAACTTTATTATGAATTACCGGAGGTAATTGCCTTCCATCTGTTGTTGTATTAAAGGGGTGAACTCTTGGAATATTTGACTGGGGTTGGGGTATATTTGGAGTCAAGGCGGGTGGTGTTTGCAAATCTTTTGCAGCAACACCCGCCGCTTGTGTAACAGCCCCAGTATTGGTAAGAGCACCACTTTGTCTACAATTAAAAAAATATTTTCAATTTTACGAATTATACTTTCAACAATAATAATAATTAAAAAAATATCTAACTAAAAACGCTACAAATAAAAATGTTTACTAAAGTGTTAAAATAAACAAATAAATAATAAAAAAATATCTAGAATATATTATAAGTTTCTAAAGATGTTTATAAAAATATGATCTTATAATATATTCTAGAATGTAAAAAATCTATACACAAATCATGCCTTTCAAGAAGTGATTCATATTCAAAAGTATAGGCCAATGCTTGCATTGCTCTTTGCTTGGCTTGTCGAGACTGTCGTGTTTCTGTAGTACGATTCATTTTCTTTTTTTTTTTTTAAATAACCAAATTGCATTCTTTTAATAGTTCAACACTTTAATATTGCAGTTCCACACTTAACACTCGATTTATAATCACTAACACTTAAGTCTTAAATACCAGATTTTCTTAATTCCATTAAATCAATCAATCTTCAACGATGATTTTTGATGATTTTATTTTGATGAATGGCTGCTTACTTCAATGTATCCTTGGCTGGTAGTCCCATGAACCAATATCCAGTTCTGCAAATTTCAAAAAACCACTTCACCTTTGAATAGAATATCAACATTGTAAGGCATGATTGTGCATAGATGGTTATTTATTTTAAACTGATGGTTATATTAAAATAACTCCTATAAAATATAGTAAATTTTTGAATGCAAATAATATTATATTACCATCATTATTTGGTAAATACAAAAGTTTTTTTTTTGATTTTTTTCAACAGTCAATAAACAATGATTCATTTTATAATTAATTTACTCACTGAATACTTTTGTAGAGTTCTCTAATCTTCAAATAAACAGGTTGAGAACGTACACGAACTAATTCTAAAGCTCTTTGTTGTAGTTCATTTTTACGACCTGATTTGTTACGTCCCGCGAACCCTAATAACATCTGTAGTTCTGACACTCGAAAATTTAATATCATATTCTGTAAAAATTATAATAACATGTTGTCTTATTCATGTGTCATAACTTCAGATGCATATGTCCATCATTATCAACAATAGTGCATAGTAATATAATAAATGTAGTTCTCAAACTGCATTATATAGAAGATTCTTTTACTCAAATTGAATTTAATAAGTAAATTTTGATGTTATTTTAAGTTCCTATCAATGCTGTATTATTTATAATAAAATTTAAAATTGTGATACCAAATGCTTTTGTAATTAAAGAGCTAATGGAGATACAAACAAGTACAACTTACCGATACGCGTACATTGGATAAATATCATGATATCGTTTCATTGGAATGTATAATTGATAATACTTTTAATAAAACACAATTTTGGCATATCTTAAAATTGATTTATAAATATTTAAATGAAATTTATCAAATGAATTGTTCTAATCGGTAACCATTACACATAACACCAAAACAACCGGAAATGGCCGACTTATAAAATGTCTTCTTCTTATTTCAACCGCCAAATAATAAAGGGCTGTTCACTATGCACTATGAAAATAACGTATGACATATGCACCTTTTAATAAATATAAATACATACAATAATATATTAAATAAAATATTACTTTACTTAACATATACCCATATAATCATACTTATAATATATATCATCAAACTGCATCTATTATTTGAGAAAATGCAATTTTAAAATTTCTATTTAAAAGTAGGTTATGTTATAGTTAACTTCGTATAATTGAAATAAATAATATATTTATAATTATCTTTATACCAAATAATGTAATGTTTAATAACATTTAATATAAAAAAGTTCATGTTTATTTAATATAGCTGCAATAAATAATAAAATCTAAACCTTACTTTTAATTCCTCAGCTTCTCCAGCCATAATAATAAATTAAAAAACAATTATATACAATTATAATTACTGTCAATTGATTAATATAATTTAAATTATATGAAAATATATGTATTATTATGATTACACACACGTATTACACACACAAAATAAACATTATAAAATAAAACACCGAATTACTATGAAATTCTAGTTTCAAATGTCATTTAACAAACTTAAACAATATACAGTCACATTTATAACACAATTAAAATATTATTAAACAATTTTTCAAACAGAAATCATAGAAAGAACATCTTCGTAGGATATATACGTTAATAAGAATAATAAGAGGCGGGAATCTACCAGAAAATTCCATGTGGCTAATGTTGAATTTTAAAAAATATATACCCGCCACTTACTTGTCAAACATTGACAGTTGAGGAAATGTCAAAAAGTTCTTTTCTATTTAAATAATATTTAAACAAATAAAACTAAATTTAAAATGATTCATGAAGCTTTATTATATTTATGGAATTGCCCTGGCAGTTTTTGCAATCCAAACGCTGAAGAAGTAAATTCATTTGTTAATAGCAATATCGATTCGATTTTTAAATTAATTAAATTAATATTTTATAGGAATGGTTTGATATGATAGATTTACGCGAATTTTTACACCCCGGTGAAAGAAAACTACTTCAGCGTATAATGCATGTAGCTTTAAATTATCATCACTGCCAAGAATTTATTAAATCAGTTTTAGAATTAAAAACAAATAAAATTGATATGCAAACAGCACAAGAAGTATTTCAGGGAAATAATTTTAATGTAGCTAACACCGATAAAACTATAGTTAAATATGATATTGAAAGTACTTACGATGATATACAAGAAGGATTATATTTAAAATCATTTTGTAACGGGTTAGATGGAACTTTAGAACCGTACCGTAAAGTTATAATCGAATTAGAAAAAGCGATTTTAAAAGATCCCCAATTACCGCTAACTTACGTTTTTAGTCAAGTCGATAAATACTCAACTTTATTCGATGCATGTAAATCTATGATTCGCGTTATTAAAACAGAACGATTGCACGGGTGTTTATTAATGGGGCGATTGTTAAAATATTATAATTGTGGTACGAAACAAGTTGCAGAAGCCGCTTCACAGTAAGTCATTTATAATTACAATTGTATAACGATTTATTTTTAATATTTGTTTAGAATTGTTTGTACTATAAACACAGTATTTTATCGTCACTTATGCAATTGGATAATATTCGGTGATTTAGTAGATGTATATCAAGAATTTTTTATTTGCGACGCAAAATGCCCCGATGAAAATTTCTTATGGTCATTATCATCATCTGATTTAAAAAGCGATTCAGAATCTTTAAACGAATCTGCGGTAATAACTTCAATACTAATATATTAAATAATATTTATTTATTATATTTATAAATTACAGAAAGGTTTTAAAGTTAGAAAACCACCAAAAGTACGTAAATTTTATTTGCGTGAAAATATGGTACCGTCTAGTATAACATTAGAATTAGCGCAAAATATTTTATTTATGGGCCGAATGGTTTGGATTATAAGAAACGATCCAACAGATTCGCAAGATGATAAATTAAAATTAAAACTTAAAAGAGATATTTGGGATGGAAAAGAAACATTTTATTTTCAAAAGATACAAGAATTAGAAAATCAACCGTTTAATTTAGCGGAATTCGAAAAGGCGATTGAAGAATGTAGACGTTGTATTACAAAGTATTTATGGACTGTTATGGTAGAAGAAGCGAAATTATTCGATCATTTACAATTATTGCGGGATTATTATGGTATGGGTCGCGGAGAATTGTTCCAACAATTTATAATGACAATACAAGAAAAATGTAAAGATACTCCACAGGAATATCTTATATTTAAACTTAATACGGTGTTTAATGAAACCGCGAAAAAGTTATACACGGAAAATGATAAAACACATCAACGTTTTGAGCTATATTTTCCACCAGATGCAGAAAAATCCTTGCAAAATAGTTGGTTACAAGTTGAAATGCAGTTTGGAATAGTTTGGCCACTGCATATTATTTTTCATCCAGGTGCAATGCAGTTATACAATAAACTTTTTAATTTTCTTTTACGGATAAAAAAAGCGCAATATGATTTAGAAAAATTATGGTTGACGCACATGGAAGGAAAACATAAAATGTATATTAATTTATTTAATTAATAACTTATTTATTAATTATTTATTTATTATAGAAATCGCGGCGTATGGACTTTAAGAAATACGTTAATGTTTTTAATAAATAATTTACAATATTATATGCAAGTTGATGTAATTGAAGCACAATTTGCAGTTTTAATTAAATCTGTTAATAACGCGCAAAATGTTGAGAATATTATTAAATTGCATGCAGAATTTTTGGGAAATTTAATGAGTCGGACTTTTCTTATGACTCCAAACGATGTAAGTATAATTAATTTTTTTTTATATAATAAATGAAATTCCTTCTACAGTTATGAAATATATGGAACGTTTATAAGATAAACCGTAAAATAATGTAAGTAAATGAAATAGTTTTATTTAAAAAATGTTATTAAAAATTGCCTCCCATATGATATAAGAGGGTGAGTAGGTTGGTATAAATAAGGACAAAATAGTTATGTAAGTATGTTCCGCCAAGCCCTACTCACGGGGCTACACACGGAGTTCTAGTAACTCATATGCCCTGGGGAAGGTCCTCGGATCGTGGGTAGAAAGTACCACCGGCCAAGCCCGGGACACCACGGGTACAGCCGCTGTAGGATAGGAGATTTCGATCTGTGCACGGCATGCCTGGGTACTCATCATAGCAAAGATATGTAGGGGTCCGCTCCGGCGGATAACAGAACGGGGCCCAATCTGGCGGAACTTTTTTTATTCAATAAACTACCATATAACTATTTTTTATAGGAAGGATCATACGAACACAAGAACCAATTATATAAATTACCATCATTGGATTATAAAACATCAAAACACGTAAGTAAATAATATTTTATTAATATAAATAATAACAAATAAACCAATTATAAAATTAAAATAACCCTTTTCAGAACCACGTGTACAGTACGTTACTCTTATTCTTAGAATTATGTGACGAATTTTGCAGAAATGCAAATTTCTGGGGTATAGAATTAACCAAACTAGATGTAAAGGAATTAGAAAAATTGCAGATAAAATGTGATAGACTTGTAGAACACCTTTTAACCACGTTGTATTCATTAAGAGAACATGCAGCTGGCAATCACCTTTTACAATTATTACATCGGATTGATTTTAATCGATGGTTTAGTAAAAATAAACCTGATCTTAATTTATCAATCATTTAATTATTTTATATCTATATATACTTTTTTATACTTTCTTTTTCATAACTTTCATAAACAAAACCATATCTAAAAATGTAATTTATTATGAATGAAAAATAAATAATTTTAACAATAATAAACGACTTACTTATAAATAAAACCATTACAATTATTAGCATAACCCACATCCAACATTTACAAGCGCGTTTAGAATGTTCCGCTAATTTTTCCGATTCAACTTTTAATTTAGAAAAATTATTTTCTGTAATATTCGCTGATTTTGATACAACTTCAGTGTCTTGTTTAATTATTTTATTAGCTATTTGTGATTGTTCCTTTAAGTTTCTAGTTAAAATTAACATATCGTTAGCGATTTTATCTTGCATAGACATTTGATACTCTAATACTTCATCTAAATCATCGCTACCTTTCGTAGTTCTTTGCCTCAGATTATCTAAAATAAATTATTGTAAAATTTGAATCGTATTGAATATATTTTTAAGTTACTTTCACTTCCGAATAGTTCGGTACGACTTGAAACAACTTTGGAAGGTAAGTTATCATTTTCAATTGTTGATGTTTTTGCAGGTTCATCATCTTTAAAAATGATTCTTTTAAGGGAGTCAATACGTCGCGAATAGTCATGAATATTATCAGAACTATAAAATAATATATTAATACGTATCAGATTTAATTGATAAGATATATTTCCTTACTCAGTTGTATCTTTTAATTCTTTTAACATATCACATAAAGATGATATATATTTAGGAAAACGTTGATCATCTTGTTGCTTATTTTTGATCATTAATTCACATTTAACTAATAATCTACGTAAATTAACTTCATGACGAGATAAACCCATTTTTATAACCAAGTTAAAATACAGTTAGAATTTAATATAAATATATAATAATTTATACAAATATCAAATAATGCTTTCTGGTCAAAAACTAACTGTAATTATAATAAAATGAATAAAATTAAATAAAATACAATTCATTGTTGAAGTGACAACACAATTGATAATAGCTGCTGCACTATCATATCATGACCAGCTGTTGATCATCTGTCACTGACACATTGAACCGTGACATAAAATATTTTTTTTCGAACATTATCATTGCAAAATTTTAGGTAAAAAAATTAAAATTCAATATCTAATATAATAAGCTTGCATTATTAATATAATTTACTATAACTTTATAATAAATAATCGTATATTTTAATTATTTAATAACACGCTTGTTCGAATCATAAGATACATTTCAAATTATTAATTAAAACCCGACGATTTTAACAGGTATTTTCAATCATAATGGAAGAAATAGACTTTAAACTAAAGCAAAAAAATACAATACTTGTTGCTCAAGCCATATCAAAGCTCCTAGAAATAATAAAATCGAAAAAACAAAGTACTGAATGTAATGATAAAAATATTTCTGATCTCAATATCCCCGAACTACAACTATTAAAATCAAAATGTGGTGTTGAAGATACAAATGTTAATATAACAGCTTGTCATGGAATTGTATCTTTAGTAGAAGAGGGTGTATTATCTGTTGGTTCTACATTAACTGATTTAATGGTCATTTTATCATCTGCCCAGTAATTATTTAGCTTTCATTAAATATTAAGAACAACAGTTTTATTTAAACTATTTTATAGAAGTCCAACCGGTATAACAATGGCTATTGGTAACTTATTATTGTTAGGTATTCGTCGAGAACTTGAAACAAATAAAATATATAAATGTCCTTTTCATATTCAAAAGCCACAACATCCATTAATAACTATTTTATCTCAAAATTACGATATTTGGAGAGAAATTTTCATTCAAATACAATTATTTATTAATCACTACGACGATAAGTAATAAATTAAACAATTAAAATTATTAACTTAAATATAATTTCATATAAAAATTTTAGAATTGCTCTTAATAGTATAGAATTATTACGACCCGTATTTTTTTATATAATGTGTGACCCTAAAAGTAAACTACAAGACACTGCTAGAAGACAATTATGGAATTTACTAGCAGTTAAAGATGATGCCCCAGCTATTAAAACATTAACATTTGAAATTTTAGAATGGATTCAAGTATTTATTATTAATTTTAGTAGTTGTAATATATATTTTTAAACGATTTAAATTACTTTTAGAATAATACTAAACAAAAGTGCCTTGAACTACAAGAATTTTTAATAGAATCGTGTATTTTTGCATTAAAAACTGGCAAAAAAGAAATATGTACATCATTAATTATATATTTAACATCTATTATGAATTCATTAGTTAAATTTGGTTGTGATCCGACCCCTAGTATTTCAGTTATTAAAGAAATGTTAAAGTTACCATCGACTTGCGATACACATAGTATTTTATTAATGATTTTAGCTGAAACTATTATTATAAGTCCACCGATTTATTTAGCTGAAGTTTTACGACTTTGTAAGTACTGATATTTAAATTAATATATTCAATTGTAATTATTTTTTAAATATTCAGGTAAAATAATAATTATGAAACAATCATCGAATTTATATGCAGTTAAAGCTATTGTTGCATCGTTGTTACAATGGTTGTTTAATCCATCTAAATTATCAACAGAATTATCGGTCATTGCTAATGAAATTATTTTATATACAAATTGTAATCGAACTTATTCAGGCTTTACAAGTAACTTATTTAGAGATAATTATTTCCCATACGTACAGTTCGCTGATTCAAACATAGATTTTATTTTAAAATTAAATATAATGGCAGAAAAATGGCAAATTGATAGTAAATATTTACTAGACTGGTTGAACGATGTAGAAAAAATGCCACCGATATTTTTACCGAAATTATTTAATTTCGTATCAGGAATATTTGTTAATCAACATTTAAATTCAGCGATAGATATTAATGCGTTGAATATATTAATGAAAATACAAAAAATTTCGAAAGAAGTTTCATATAATATATTAATTTTGATTTTATATAAATTAGCGAATGAGCGCAATTCTAATACACAAGTAATTTTATTAAAAGCTTTACCGCTGATGGCAATTTCGAAAGAAAATATTCCGATTATTATAAGTACTTTAGAAACAATTAAAAACGGTCCTATTCAATTAAAAACACTTTCGTTTGATTTGTATTTAAATTTATGGCAAACAGAAGTTAGATGTTTCCCGTATTTACAAAAATTACTTATTACTGATAATAATTCCTGGGAATTTGGTATTGCAAAAGCGCATACATTAAAAGAAATATGTGTTAAACGTCCAGATTTACATGGAAAAGAAATGGTTGTTTATCTATCGAATATTTTAAATAAATATGATAGCGATAATGGAAGTGCAGCTTCAGCTCTTGCATTAGAAGGTATTAAAGTATTATGCGAAGTTGGTGTTGTTGATATTGTAAGTACATGGAAAAATATATCACCGAAATTTATTAAAGATAAAAGACCAGCCGTTATTAAAAGGTATTTTAATTATAAAAATTACAAATATATCCATTAATTAATATAATTTATAGTTTATGTGAATTCCTTGGTGAATATTCAAATTTACCGTCGTTAACAAAAGACCAGGAAACTAATATTAATGAAGTTATTATAAAATTATGGGAATATGTAACTTACAGCGAAGATAAAGAAGTTATTGAAGCTGCGTTGAAAGCTTTATCGAATTTTAATATTGAACAAATGAGTTTAAAAATTATTCCTGATATTTATAAACATAATATTCAAATACCAGCGAGTTACGCTAAAACTCCAGTTGATGCTGCGAAAAAACCGGAAGATATATTACCTTATATTCCAGGTAATAATATTACATATTAAATATTTAATTTATTATATAATTAATATTATATTTAGGTGCATGTTGGGTGCAATTATTACAAAAAATAAACCACGACGCTATAGATGCAGTTGGTAATCTATTAATGCAATGGATTCGTTTTGAAATTGCTAGTTACGCAAGTAATATTTACGAAACAACAGAAAATAAAGCAGAACCAAATAATTATAATTATTTACCCGATAAAAGTATTGTCCGTGCTCTTGGAAATTATTTACGACTTTCAATTGTACCCAATTCAAAAATAACATATTCTGAAAATGTTGCGCGACAAAGTTTACGAATTTTAGGTGAAACATACTCAAAACCATTACCACCGTTAAATTGGACATTTTTACAAGATTATTTAAATAAAGAAACAGAAATACGACGTCTAGTAATTAATTTAGTGTGTAAACAAATTTTAATTTCAATTTCAGCTCGGAAAATTATTGAAAGTTATATTATTGATTTTCAACCATGTTTTGATAGGGTTTGTTTTTTATATAAATTTTATTTATATGTTTTATTTTATATATTTTGTGTTGTAGACTTATGAAATGTCGACGTTATTTTCGAATTTAAATCATTTATGTAAAGGTATTGCTCCAAATACTTTACGACCGATGATAACAAATAGTTTAAACGATATTTATAAACGCGCTGTAACTAATGATCCGTTTGATTTAAATACTGGAGAAATATTTAAAGAAGTTGTTCAAAATATTAAAACGGCTTTGTTAGATAAAAATATTCATGAGGCAAATAGAACGTTATTAGGACAAATAATTGAAAATTTAACTGAAGGAACAACTGGAGATAATAAAGTATTAAGTTACGATTTTTATAAATTATAATTTTATATTATGGTTGTTGTTATATTATAGGTTTTCGATGTTTTTATTGAATGTTTAGTTGAAACTCCATCGAAATATGTTGAACGAATAAGTTGTCCATCTTTATGGTGGGCAATAACAGATGAAAAGTTTATAAAAGCTATTAAAGTACGGTGTTATTTAGCGAAAAATTCTGATAGCAAACCGTTCGCTTATTTAAATGAATGTATTAACACCGCTGCGACTTTACCTAGGTAATAATTGCAAATATTTCCCCAACAATGTTTTAAACGATTTATTTTAAATTTTAGTGTTCAAATTTATACTTTAAAGAATTTATTCGAAGTGTTTCAACACCATTCTCAACATCCATCGATAAGTGACTGGATTTTAGATTTAATGGGTAAAATACAAGAAAAAATTTCGAATGAAAAAACGTTTGATGAAATTATTTATTTATGCGATATTTTCTTAATGGCTATTATTACTTTTTCTGGTTATATGTGTTTGAATTGTCCAACGGAAATGATAACAATCGCGAAAGATGCTAGATTTCAATTATTTCCGAATGCATTGTTTCATTTCTTGAGCGAACGTTATCAAAATGTTTCAACACAAGTAATTAATAGTTTTATTTACAATGGTTATACATAATTAAAGTTATTTATTTATTTATTTACAGGTTCTAGAGTGGTTATATCATATGGTGGAGACGTGTACAGAATTACCATCGTCATACCAAATGATATTTTATCAATCAATAATAATGTTACGACATGAGAAAGCGTTTTGTGAATCAACTAAATGGATGAAATATGTATCTCTTAAACGACCAAACTATTAATATTTTTTATAAAACAATGTAATAAAAATTAAATAAATAAAAATCAAACAGATGTTTCATTATTATCAGAACTTTGTACAACTGATACAGTTAATGTAGTTGGTTTATTATCTCGTTCAGTGGTAATACGAAGAATTTCATCTTCGTTTAATTCATTTGTAGCAATTAAAGTCGTTGGTGGTTTTAAGCGAGATGGATCTAATAAATTACGTTGTTTTTCTTGAATTTGATGTTTTAATTTTTGCGGTGTTCGATTCGGAGACGAACGTCTACTATTGCTAAATGATTTTAACATTTTCGCACTAAAATATTTATATATTTAATATATTAAAATCGTTATATAGTTTATAAACTTACGCATCGAGAAGTTTAAAAAGTAATCTACTATATTCTTGGTACTCATCCTCGCCGAATTCGCTCGGATCATGTCTAGCGTGTTCGTATAAATCGCAAAATTGATGTATTAATCTTTGACCAGAACCATTTAACGGAGCTGCTAACGTTGTTAATAAATACGCGCGTAAATTCTCACTTGGATGTCGTACAAGACAAT
The DNA here is from genome assembly GCA_002278615.1 of Pogonus chalceus. Taxonomy (NCBI): domain Eukaryota; kingdom Metazoa; phylum Arthropoda; class Insecta; order Coleoptera; family Carabidae; genus Pogonus; species Pogonus chalceus. The sequence continues at coordinate 164,920 of CM008236.1, forward strand.
TGTCTTGTTTTGTTATTTCACGTTCCAGCATTTTAACATCGTCAACTGCTTTTAAACGATGATAATATGCTGGAACTTGTTGACCAGGACATAAGATATACCGCGAATCAACGCTGTTTAATAATTGTGGTTCATGTACAATGCGAGGTATTAAATCTATTCTCCTTTCGATTTCACGTTTAAGAGACTAGGTACATATAAATAAATAAAAGAAATAGAATTTATATAAAAGGGATTATATTATTATGTAGTACCTTTTTAGAATCATGCCCTATAGGTACATGAGGCCCCCTTCGCGAACGTAAAGCGAATCGCATTATTTGTCGTTTTGCAAAAATAAATAGAAGTAGGAATGTTAATACACCTCCGGCAATTATAATAACTATTGTTACTCCAGATAGTTTTTCTGCCATTGCGCCTTCTAAATTATGATTTGATACTAATTTTAATTGAAAATTCATTGAAACTAGTTAATAATAAGCAATGACGTTTGTTATTAGCATTTTGACATTTCTCTTGCGTCATATGTCAAACTACAGCTGTTTATGCCTTACGTCAAAGCTACAGCTGTTTATGTCATATGTCACAGCTACAGCTGTTAGTGAACAAACCATATGGTGCTAAGCCAAGACCAATATTTGGAAATTAAATTAATTAATATCGATAAATAATATAATAAATTTCAATTTATCTATATATGTATGTTACATATAATATATAATGCTTTTATTTTAAATAATAAATTAAATTTAAATAAATTAGATTTATAAATTTGTTGTATTATCCTTTACTCTATACTCTATTTTCTAACTGACAAATGTCAAATTAATTTAAAACAATGAGTAAAAAACCAATTCTATTTGAAAATGATGATTCCGATGCTGATGTAGACATTAAAACAAATAATGATTATGCTACAAATTATAATATTTGGCGTAAAAAAGAGGAATTTAATAAATGTAAGTTAAATGAAATTCTAACCAAAATTTCGCACATGTTGTACACAAAATATTTTATAACTTAATAATTAATTATATATTCCGTATAATTTATAGTAAAAACGAAGTACGGCGATCCAGTTACATATAACTTATCAGATAATGAAGAATCAAGTTCATCTGACGAAGATGAAGACGGTCGCGAACTTACTGAAGAATTCGAAAAAGATTTCTTTAAAACTTTAGCTTGCTTAAAAAATAAAGACCCGAAAATATACGATGATAAAGTAGTATTTTTCGAGAATAAAAACGATGAAAATAACACTAACATCAAGAAAAATAAAACTAAAAAAGATGAGCCTATGTTTTTAAAAGATTACGAACGTAAAATGATATTAGAGAAAGGTGCTAAGTTTGAGGACAGTGATGAAGATGAGCCAGAAGAAGACCCGCGTTCTAATTCTCCAACATATGTTGAAGAACAACGTAGATTAAAAGAAAGTTTGAAGAAAGCTCTTGATGATAATGAAGAGGATGATGAGAATTGGGGTGGTTTGTTTTCAAAACGACAAAAAACAAAAGAGGAACAAGAACAAGAGGAAGAGGATTATAAAAAATGGTTAAAAGGAAAGAAAAAAGACTTAGAAAATAAAGATGATGAATCCGCGTTAAAACCGCTTAAAGAATATTGGAGTAAACCGGAGTTAGATGATAGCGAAAAATTCTTACGCGATTATTTCTTGAATAAAAGGTATTTTATTTATTTATTTATTTAAATAATAACTTAAAATTAAACATTATTTTTGTAGATATCTTGAAAAAGAAAATGATAATCATATTCCAACGTACGAAGAAATAATTCACGATTCTGACGAAGGTTTATCGGAAGATGAAAAGCAAATAGAAAAACAAGAAGAATTTGAACATAAATATAACTTCCGTTATGAAGAACCTGATCAAGAATTCGTAAGTTCAATAATATTAATCAATAACATTTATTTAATTCTAAAATAATTTCTATTTATTTAGATTAAAAGATATCCGCGTACAATGGAAAATTCAGTTCGTAAAACCGACGATCGTAGAAAATTAAAAAGGCAAGAAATAAAACAACGTAAAGAAGAAGAAAAGAAACAAAAACAGGAAGAATTAAAACAATTAAAAATACTTAAACGCGAAGAAATTGAAGAGAAAATAAAAAAACTTAAAGAAATAACCGGTAATAATGATATGGCTTTTGAAGACGACGATTTAAATGCAGACTTTGATCCCGAGTTGCATGATCGTCGTATGCAACAATTATTCGATGAACAATATTATCAAGGCGTGGAAGGTGATGAAAAACCCGAATTTTCCGATTTCGAAGAAGAATTAGGACCGTGGAAGGATAGTAATGAACTACATTGTGAAGATGATGATTTTATTGTAAGTTATAATTTAATTAAATATTATTTTTATTATAATATATATTATTATTATTATTTATAGATGGATGCAGATTATGATCCAACCGCGGCTAAACAAAATAAAAAAGAAAAGAAAAAACGTAACAGATACGGAAAAACTACAAAAAATAAACAAGATCTTGATGAACTACCCATAGATGAGAACGACGAAAGATATCAAGAATATATGGACGAATTATATAAATTAGATTGCGAAGATATGATCGGTGATATGCCATGTAGATTTAAATATCGCGAAGTTTTACCAAATGATTTCGGTTTAACAGTCGAAGAAATTTTAATTGGTAAAGAGAAAGAGTTAAATCGTTGGTGTTCCTTAAAGAAAACCATGCAGTACCGCCCGGAGCATATGGAAAAATATGATGTTATTGCGTATAAACGAAAAGCGATGAATGAACAACTCAAAAGAAAATTATTACCTAGTATTTATGATGAAAATTTATTAGCTGAAAGTGAAGAAAAAGAAATTCAAGTTTCTAAAATGAATAAACATAAGAATTTTGATAATTTAGAAGAAAATAATAGTAATTATGAATATACAAACGAATTTGAAGGCAATGAAGTCGGTAAAAAAGATAAGAAAAATAAAAAACAAAATAATGAACAATTAATAGAACAGGAGAGTAATACTAATAATGAAGTTAAAGACGATACAGAAAATAAAGAAGTCACTAAAAAAGATAAGAAAAATAAAAAGAAAAAACAAAATAATCAACAATTAACAGAACAGGAAAGTAATACTAATAATGAAGTTGAAGGCGATACAGAAAATAAAGAAGTCACTAAAAAAGATAAGAAAAATAAAAAGAAAAAACAAAATAATGAACAATTAACAAAACAGAAAAGTAATACTAATAATAAAGTTGATGGCGATACAGAAAATAAAGAAGTCACTATAAAAGATAAAAAAATTAAAAAGAAAAATCAAATTAGTGAACAATTAACAGATAATGATAAAAACGTTGAGGCACAACAAATTGAAAATGTTAAAGTAAATATTACTAAAAACAAAAAGAAAAAATTACAAGCAAAAATACGTAAAAAGATTAATAAAGGTAAACAGTTAGAAATTAAATTACAAAAAATTAAAAAAGTTAATGATCAAATAAAAGCAGAAACTATAGAAGAAAATATAGTAAGGGAATTAACAAGAAGGCAAAAGAAAAATAAAAAATTATTAGCAAAGAAAACAACTACAGACACAGAAGAGAAAAAAGAAAATAGAAAAAGAAAATTATCAACACAAGAAGGGGATGAAAATGAAACTAAAAATCCCAAAAAGAAACCAAAATTCAATAAAAACAAGAAACATACGAAACATGCGAAAAATAAAATTGCAATTTCCGATTCCAGGTTACAGGCGTATGGTATAAATCCAAAAAAATATAAAAACAAATTAAAATATAAGAATGTAGATAATAAAATGTCGCAATAAATATTGTACGAATATTTTTTTAATTAATAAAACTTATATTAATTGTTTATTTGAATTTTATTTCCTTAATATAACAAAATTTTCACATCTTTATTTACTTTTCTAGTTAAATAAAAAGTCACTTACTCGTTAAGTTTATAAATATTTATGAACAAAACTAGTCAAAATGCACAAAGGATATAGTTAGGATAGAAATAATATTTAAGGAGAATTGGATATATCCATATTATCAGATTTTTCCGATGACTCTTTTTCTGCTCTAATTCCAGTCGAATCTTGCGAACTCTCATCATGCGATTCATGATTTTTAGTATCACCGTTTTTATCAGTATCTTTTTCCGAATCAAAACCTTTCTCTTCTTCGTCATAATTACGAGGAACTTTTGTTCCAGTGTCCGAACTACTTTCTTTATCATGATCTCTTTCTTTTCTTTCCTTTTTCTCGCGCTTACGATCTTTATCTCTAGAACTTTTAGATTCTCTAGAACGACTTCGTTTTTTAGAAGTTCGTGGTGATGTAGAACGTTTACGACTTCGTCCGCGAGATCTAGAACGTTTTCGTTCTCTAGAGCGACTGCGTTTCCTATCTCGTGATCTTGAGCGTCTTCGGTCTCTAGAACGCGATCTAGACCTGGAAGTTTTCTTTTTATCTTTACTAGAACGTTTTTCCTCAACATCATTACTACTTTCTTTATCTCGTTTTCTTTCCTTATCTTTATCTTTAGAACGACCGCGATCCTTATCGCGATCTTTTCGGGAAGACCGTGATCTTGATTTAGATCGGGATTTTCGGGAATGTGATCTACTTCGACGTCTGGACCTAGACCGCGATCTTCGGCGTCCAGCCGATCGAGAGCGCCGCTTACGATCCCGTGAGCGGGATCGTTTTGATCTGGAACGCGAACGGCGGGATCTATGTCGTGAACGGGATCTACGTCGAGATCTTGACCGAGATCGGGATCTTCTACGGCGGCGATCTCTAGAACGGGATCTAGACCGTCTAGAACCGCGAGTTTTATCTTTAGATAACATTCCAATAACTGGATCTATAGCTGCTGATATTAAGCTCTGTGCTTCTTTAACACGAGTCATTGCTTCTTCTATTTCTCGTTGTGCCGCTTCGTTACTTTTAGCTTGAGGCTTAACTATTGCTTGGGTCGCATGGTTCACGCATACAATTTTATTTTTAAGTTCACGTCCATTTAATTTAAGCGCATGTAATATACTTGGTTGTTCGCTAAATTCAACAAGTGCATGAGTTGTATTATCTGAACTACGAGTGCATAAACGTATATATTTAACTTCACCAGCATCTGTGAAAAAGTCAATAATATCATCAGATGAAATAGACGCGTCATAATTTGAAAGTAACACAGTTCTACGTATTTCTTCTATTTTACGGTTATCATAACTCGCTGGTAATGGAGGATATTGCGGTAAACCATGTAATTCTAATTGCGGGTCATGTGTTTGAACAACTTGATTTGGAGCAATGCCTTCGATGGAATTCACAACATTTGGTGGTAATTTCGGTTCAGCTGGATATAAACCGGGAACAATGGTACCATTATTGGTCATTTCCAATGCTTTATGTTCGTCGGGTATTTCACCATTTTGTACTGGAATTACAATCAAAGCCCGGTCAATGAAAACAGTATTTGTCATATGTTGAGCAATTCCTACAGTTGTTGAATCCATGAATTTAACATAGCATATTCTTGATTGTACCGGACATGAAACATCTCGTATTGTTGGATATAAACGTATATCATCAATTTTACCGAGATAACCAAACAAAGTTTGCATTTGATCCTTCGTTGCTTGTGGTGCAATATTTGTTATTTGCACCACGCGAGTTCCACCAACAGCCATGGTTTAATTTGTTGTTCTACACTTCAACACTTAATAATATCGAAACATTTTATAAATAAACACTTTTAATACAAACGTTCTATAAGCGTTTAACATTTGGAACTTATTTATATGTTACGTTTACATAGCGTTTTAACGTTACGTTATACCGCGAATATTATGCAATCTTATGAAACAATTTGCACGTATACATGTTATAAAAAAATCGATTATTTTTGTTGATTGAATAGCAGGTAGTTTGAAAAAAAAAAGTTGTTTATATTTGATATTAATTGTTTTATAAATTTTGAAAAAAACATTACGTTAAGTTCTGACGTAATGTGAGCTTTCCTTACTACGTAACGAATTATTGAAATGGCGGCACTGAGTTATTTCGCAGCATTGAATAAATCCAGTTTTAGTGTTTTAAATAGAATTGTAATGTTTTATGAGCAAGATAATTGTATTATTAACAATTTCAAACATTGTGTTTGATATATCTTTATTGTTAATTACAGTTAAATCGAAATTATAAAATTATAGAAAGTGATTTTAGTGTCCTCTTACGTTAACTTAAGTGACTTAAGCCCGGCATCTGTCTATACATTTTGCTTTCACGTGAAATTCGGGGCCGTGCCTAAATCTGCAATATGGATGAGGAATGGGGTTGGTAAAATTTAAAAAAAAATCGTCAAACATATTTTAAAATAATTTCAAAAAATTCCCATTATAGATACGGATAATTTTACTATAAAGGAGCCTGTTGCTGTGTCAGCAAATAAATGGGAAGGCGAGGATGAAGACGACGAAGTAAAGGTGCGTGGCAACGTGCTAAATGATTCCAACCTATAAATAACATTATTGTCTAACGCGTTCCAACATAATATTTACATTATATCTATTATATTTTAGGATAGTTGGGATGCTGAAGACGAAGAAGAAAAAAAAGATGTTGAGAAAGTTGAACAAAAATCTAAACAAAAACCTAAAAAAACACTTGCCGAAAAAATTGCTGAGAAAGAAGTATAATTCATTTACATTATTAATTAATAATTTAAATACTTATTATAATATAATATAATTACAGAGGTTACAGCAAGAAGAAATTGAAAAGAAATTAAAAGAAAAAGAAGATGAAGTGTCTCCTGAAGAACGATTACGAAGGCAAAAAGAATCTGATCTTCAAATAGCATTAGAAACTACCTTTGGAACTAGCGGTGGTAGTGGAATCGATGGTATGCATCCTACGACGAAAGAAGAATTTTTACAATTATCCGAAGCATTAAATAAAAAATTAGTCCTTTATTCTAAGAATCCCGAATATCCTGCGTTCGCAGAAGATCACATTAGAAATATATGCGCGACATGTAAGACTCCTAAACTTATTTCGAATTTATTTCTAATTAATAATTTATTTTTATTACAGTAAATTCTCTAGATATTAAAAAACTATCAACAACTATTAATAATATGTATTTAGAAAAACAAAAAGCCGAAAAAGGTGATAAAGCGAAAAAGAATAAAGGAAAAGGAAAAGCGAAATTACGAGTAGAAGGAGATAATGTACGTTGTTTTAATATTAATTACTCAATTAATATTTATAATTAATTGTTTTATTTATTTTTAGACATTGGATGAATACTCCGCTTATGCAGATTCTTATGATTATGATGATTTTATGTAGCGTACTGCATTAGATAGCAATATTTCTTATTGTAATTATAGCTAAATATAATATTTAAAAATACTATATTACATCAAAATTTACTTGAAATAAAATTTACTTAATACTTTTTGACTGTCATGCTATTTAAATAAATATTAAAACTATTTTATGTCTATTCTGTGGAGAAAATTGTTATAAAAAAAATTTATTCATTGTTGTAATATTAATAAGTTGGTGCAACAATATTATTTCTCCAACACTAACACAGAATATTCAGTGTAGTAATGAAATACTAACTAAGAATGTGTTCAAATGTAGTATCACATGAGTTAAATTATTTATATAAATTATTTTTTTTTTCACTCAATTTTTACACATTTGTTTAATTTTTATATAAGTGAAAAAACATTACTATTTACTCCTTTTGTTGTTTAGATACTAACAAAACAATTATTGCAGCCTACGAATTTTCTAAATAATTATTTTTATATATTTATTGTTTTTTTCATTTTACTGCATTACAGGAGTTTTATTAATTATTGGAATGGGTGAATTTTAAATAAAAATTGTTAAATAAATAAATCGTGTTTTATTTTATCAATCCTTATCATAAATTTCATGTTAAAATCAAACTATATCGTGCCACTTGACCTTTAATTAGTATTAAATTTCATACTTTAAAATATATTCAACAACTGTCTTAGTGTAGTTATATATCTATTAGTCGATGGAATAATACATTAAAATGACATTTAAAAGTTTTATTATTTTTATAATCTATATAAGCTTTGTAACTTGTTATAATATTAAACCGGGACCTCAAGTTATTGCAACTAAAGGTGAAGTTTGGCCAAAACCTCAACAACAACGTAAATATTATAATTTTATGGTTGTTCGACCGACTGAATTTACATTTAAGGTAACTATTAATATAAACAAAATATTTGTCATGAATATTTTTATTATATGTGGTAACTATAAACTAATACATTTAAAAAAATTAAGCAGATTTAACGCAAACAATATTTAACAAATTACGAATACTATCGTTATCATTTGAACAGAAAATCTTACGAAACATTTTCCTAGAATTAGTATCTGTTTCGAATTTTTTCGACATTTTATTAGCTCGGTTTGTAATACTGCTTGGTATACCAGCTAATCTAGCTGCATTAAAACCATACGATTTAGGACATGGTCCAGGAATCATTTTATACATAAATATAACAGTTTCTTGTGTAACATCATCTTCATCTGATTCAACTTTACAAGCCATATGTCCAAGTTGTATCGCTTCGTTGTTTTTAAAATAATCTAATAAACTGTAGTAATGTGTAGAGAACATTGCGCGACAATTAACTTTTATAAGATAATCTACATAAGCTGTTGCAATTGCAGTTCCATCGTATGTTGATGTACCACGTCCTAATTCATCTAAAAATACTAATGAATTATGTGTGGAATGATGTAAAATGGCAGAAGCTTCACGTAGTTCAACTAAAAATGTTGAATTTCCAGCCATTATATCATCATGTGCCCCTAATCGAGTGAAAATACGATCAACCATTGTTAATTTCATCTCACTTGCTGGTACATGGCATCCAATTTGCGCCATTATTGTTAACAATGCAACTTGTCGCATTAAAGTCGATTTACCACCCATATTTGGTCCAGTTAATATTAAAACTGATGAATGATTTTCTGTTCCCAGTTCGGTATCATTTGGTACGAAGTTTTCGGGATTAGGGATATAGGGATGGATACCATCTTTTATTATTAATATAGGTTCATTGGAAAATGGTAAAACTTCAGGGATACACATTTCAATACTTTGATTCTTTGTATATTCTGCTAATGATAATAAAACGTCGATATTTGCGAGACAATAACATATGGTATTCCAGTCATCGTATTTTGCGCTAAATTTTTCAAAGATTCTACGATTTATATCTTTTAAAACTTCCGTACTTTTTGCTTCAGCAGCCATCATTTGACTTAATAAACTTTTTGTTTCGTTTGTGGTATAACGTTTCGAAGGTTTTGAACCTTTCTTAGTACCTTCAAGGAAGTAATTATGATTTGCTTTATGTGTAGCTTGTTCAGGTACTTCTAATTGAAACCGTTTTTTATCAGATCCTGTATAATTTAATTTACAACCGAAAAATTTCTCTTGCGATTTTAAATATTTATCGAGTTTCTCTTTTATTTCGTTTATTTCTTCGATTGTTTCATCATATTCGTTATCAATACCAGTTTGAGGGATAATACGACCTTCTTTTTCAGCTTCTTCGAAATCGAAAGAACTTTTAAAATGAAGTAAAGTTTCTAAAATATCCGGGAATATACATTCTTCAGAGTTTAATACAATATATTTTTTTAATAATTTAGATGTAACATCAGAAAAAATATTACAAAGTGATAATGCTTTTTCGAAACTATTTATAGCGAATATAAAATCTTTTATTTTACGTTTTGAGTATGTTTTTTCTTCGTAGAATATAGCGCGGCTGTCTGGGTGGTTTTTAGCGCGAAGCGCGTTTCCCATCCAATGTATTTTAGAAACTAAACGTTCAAAATCAGGAAGTCCTGCTAAGATTTCTCTAGCGCTTTGCATAATATCAGATCTATTAATTAATTCCGAAATAGCTTCTTGTCGATTTTTAATTTCTTCAGTGTTACAAACCGGTCGACATATCCATTGATGTAATAAACGTTTACCGAACGGAGTACAACAATTATCTAACGTAGATTCAAGAGTTTCACCAGATCCAAGAAGATTTAAACTAGATAAAGTACAAGAATCTAAGACCATTACTTTCGCGGCAATATTATTTCCCGTATTTAAATCATTTGGAATATATTCCTCGAAGTTACCTAACGTTAGTAACTGAATATCTAAGCAACAATCTTTTAAATACCACATACAAGCGCCTAAACAACGCAAAGCTAAATCGTAATTTTGTTTACAAGTTAAATTTAAAGGGTCATCTTCGTTTATCATTTCTTGTAAAACAGAAGGGAGAGTATTTTTACCGGTGTTTTTATTTAAGAAATATTCGTTTTCTGAGAGTAATTTTAATGTTTTTGAACTTGAATAAAATTGAGATTCAGCGGCAAGAGATTCGAGTGAAGCATTACCAGCGCAATTTTTAAGCATGCTTCTAGTTTGAGAAGATAATTGTTTACGTTCTTCTAAAATGACAGCGGGGGGATATTGGGAAAGCATTGTTAACAATCGAGAGAATCTATTATCATCGTCGAATTGTCCTAAATAGAATTTACCAATAGATGTATCAATAAAACAAACTCCAAATTCAATAGAATTATTTTTTTGATTTTCAACAACAGCTAATAAATGTAACGACAAGGGTTGTTTAATATTAGTATCTTGTAAACCATGTATACGCGTTGCTGTATTAGTAATTTGACAAATTTCTCGTTTAACTACTTTAGAATTTTTATTGCTACCTGGTGTTGATTTTAATCGTTCAGCCATTAATTCAGGAGTTTCTGTTTGTTCAACTCGTGCGACTTTATATCCATGGTCAACTAAGGAGCTTAGCATACGGCCGTATGCACTTTCAGGGAACCCGGAATGGGCGAATTCACCTCGCATGAATGAGAATCCTAACTCCTGGACGCCAATGACTGCATCCATGTGGTATAGTTCGTAAAATTTGCCGACTTTGAAGAATAACACGCAATCATAATGCTCGCTTTTCATTACCCACCATTGGCGCATGGCTGGTGTTTGTTTTGCGAGGAAATCGCCCGGTACATATAAAGTTTTAGGATCATAATTAGGATCGGAAGGTGGTTTACAGTTTTTATCTCTGATTTTATTTGGTTTTAAAAATTCTAATCGATTATGAAGCCATGTATCATCTTCATTGTTGCTATTATTACTAGTATGACCATTAGTAGATGGTGTTGAACTTGTTTCCTACAAGTTATGATACATTAAAAACTAATTAAACGATTTAGATGATTATTAATCTTACTTGTGATTGCGCTGGCTTATTACTTTTTTTAGGTGTTTTAAATTTAGATGGTGTATTTACAATTTTAGAAACAGGCTTTTCTTGTTCGTCACTAGACGATTCACTATCCTCAATACGATTTGTTTTTCGTATACGTTTCGTAGGTTGAATATTATTATAATTTTCTTCATCAGAACTATCGAGTTGTCGTTTTTCTTTAGACTTTTTAGGCGTTGTTTCACTTGAACTATTATCTGACACTTTAGTGAAATAGTTAAATAAGGTGTTGCCACCCCCGCTTTGTCTTTTAAACATACCGAAATGAAAATATTTTAATAATAAACACTTAAAATATCACATAAAAGTTCTTTGTTACAGATAAGACACCGCTAAACTTGGCGGGATTTAATTAGACAGTCAATGTTACCAATTGTTTGCGTTAAAATATATTTTCAAGCGCTAATATTTAAACTTGTATTTTTTTAGGCCATTGATCAATCATGTGAAATATTACAAGATGCTTTTAAAAGATATTCAAAAATAATAAAACGCTATCAACGAAAACATATGAAACTTAAAAATAATTCTATTCATAAAAATAAAACATGGACGGCGGACCCAAATTTTATTGGATTTTTGGATATTTTAAAAGTTAACTTAACAAATCCGTGTAATGATAATGATATTCCCAATGTTAATTTTAACGAACAATGTAATAATATATATTAATTATTTATTTAAATATGTTAATATAAGTTTAATTATAGATAATTTAAATATAATTTCTTCAAGTCAAGCGGTTTTAAAAAGTAATTCTGTTTGGGGCATTTTACGTGGATTAGAAACTTTTTCTCAATTATTATATTTACAAGAAATTGGTGATAAGGAATATAAAATTAATAAAACTATGATTGATGATTTTCCTAGGTTTAATCATAGAGGTTTATTATTAGATACTTCAAGACATTTTATTCCAAAATTTATAATTCAACAAATAATCGACGGGATGGCTTATAATAAATTAAATGTTTTTCATTGGCATATTGTTGATGATCAAAGTTTTCCTTATGAAAGTATAAATTTCCCTGAATTAAGGTAAACTTTTTAATAATTACAATAAATTTATAATAATAATATATTTAATTATAGCGAAAAGGGAGCCTATTACAAAACGTTAATTTACTCCCAAGATGATGTACAATATATTATAAATTACGCAAGAAAGCGCGGAATTCGCGTAATGGTCGAATTCGATACACCAGGTCATACAAGATCCTGGGGTGAAGGAAGACCCGAGCTTTTAACAACATGTTATTCAAATGATAAACCAAACGGTTGGTTAGGACCTATAGATCCAACTAAAGATACAACTTATACATTTATGAAGGATTTTTTTAACGAAATTGGTACAGTTTTCCCGGACGAATTTTTACATTTAGGTGGAGATGAAGTTGATTTTGATTGTTGGAAAAGTAATCCAGATATTGATCAATGGATGGAGGATAATGATATGGTAGATGATTACCGCGGTTTGGAGGAATATTATATCCAAAAAATAGTTAATATGGTTGATTCTATGAATAAAAGTTCTATAGTATGGCATGAAGTTTTTGAAAATGGTGTTCAATTACCGAAATCGTCAATTGTGCACGTTTGGCTTGAAAATGATATTATTAAAGAGGCGACTAGTAAAGGTTACAGAACAATATGGTCATCTTGCTGGTATTTAGATGACATAGAACCCGGTGGTGATTGGGTTAAATATTATAAATGTGATCCCCATACGCATTTTCATTTAACACCCCAACAAGAGAAATTAATAATTGGCGGTGAAGCCTGTATGTGGGCTGAAGCAGTTGATGCTACAAATGTTATTCAAAGAATTTTTCCGCGAGCTTCAGCAGTTGCGGAAAAATTATGGTCCGCAAGGACTGTTAATAATCAAAGAGAAGCTGCAAGACGCTTAGAGGAACATGCGTGTCGTATGAATTTTAGAGGTATTCCAGCTCAGCCACCGAATGGCCCTGGATTTTGTTTATAAACACATAAATAAATACATTTTTAAATAATTTACCCATAAACTGTATTATAATTGTAATTGATGCACATATATTCAATAATTAATTATATATGTAGTATACAAATAAATAATAAAGAAATACGTTAAAAGTCCTACCTTGTATCAACAAAATTTGGACGGATTGACCTTAAACCGATTGATGATTTCTTTAATTGCACCATTAATTTACTAGAGTTCATTAGAATTTGATTTTAATAACACGGAGCGCAAATATAAACACCTGCACCGTTCGAATACCGATTAGAACTGGCGCGTTAGACTAACAGACTCAAACACTACCGCAACTACTTACGTAATTCAATACTAATTTTAATATACTACTAATTAATTTATTATAGAAACACAATAAATTTAATTGAAAATTAAAAACGAAAATTTACGTTTTGTTAAAAATTTAAATCAGTGTTCCCAACATATTTATTTCCCAAAAAAAAATTAATAATCGCAAATGTAACTAAACATCTGATTATTTAATACATTTGTCAAATTGTTCATATTATCTGTTCATTATTAGGTAAAACTAATTATGGCATCGTTAGTTTTAAGATCATGTACGAAAGTACTTAAAAATGGAAATATCCAACGGTAGGTATTTAATAAATATGTCCACAAAAAATTTCTAACCTATTTAAATATATAATGAATTAAAAGGGTAAATGCAGCGTTATCAACAAGTGCACTTCGTTATAAAACCGATCTTAATGAAGTTTTAAATCGTAAAGAAGCCCCACAAGTTTCTGAAGTATCTGTTTTAAAGCCCGATGAGTTAAAACAACGCAAACAATTAGAAGGGCATATTACCGTCGAAGGACCTGTATGTTAATTAAAACGTTAGAATCGAATGAAATGTTAACTTTAAAATATTTTTAGCTTGATATTGCACCTATTAGTGGTATTCCTGAAGAACATATTAAAGAACGACGTGTACGAATCTACATGCCAGCTAAAAATGCAATGCAAAGTGGAACTGATAACATACATTTTTGGCAAATTGAGTTTGATAATAGAGAACGTTGGGAAAACCCTTTAATGGGTTGGTCTTCGACGTAAGTCCTTCTACATTAAATATAAATTATTAAATATCTAATTTAAATGTTTGATTTTTTTTAGTGGCGACCCATTATCTAACATGAAAGTAGAATTTACCTCAAAAGACGATGCTATCGCGTATTGTGAAAAGAACGGCTGGCAATGGTTCATCCAGGAAAAGAATGAAAAACCCGAAAGACCAAAAAGCTACGGAGTTAATTTCTCTTGGAATAAACGTACCCGAGTATCAACAAAATAAATAACATGTAAATGAAATAGATACTGTAAAATGTTAGGCTAAAAATGATTGTAAATAAAGATTCTAAAATGAAATATTATTATATTTATTTAAATGGATAACGCTTGACAATTTTTTTTATTTGTACATCACAATATCTAAATTCAACTATTTGTTTAGCATATTATTTATTAACAAACTATTTTAAAAATGAAATATAATGTGTAAACAATTTAATGACATTTAAAAGGCATTCTAGGTTTTATTTTCGTTTATGAATTTCATAATTATTTCTCTGATTAAGCAACAAAATGAGTTCATGTATATTAGGTATATTTTACAGGAAAAAATACCTATTATAATGAACCCTGTATTTTTTTTAAAGTTAAATTTATTTCATCATAACGATTTAAAACTATATCGTTCTAAATTGGTATTCACAATTATCACACGATGTTATGTATATATTTATATGTATAAACAAGGCTTTGTACAAAAACAATTACTAATTGCTTTTTATTTATTTGAAACATGATCAATTCAAATGATATTATAATTTGGTTGAGCACTCATGACTTTAATTTGTTTAATTTCTACACGTTTCGCTAGTCTGGCCCCAAAATATCGTCCTGTAATTTTTTTATTAATTTCACTCATTGTACCTAGAATTTATAAACCAAATTGCGATCATATTTATGCGTTTTTTTTCTTTCTTTTAATTATTATTATTATTTATTATTATTACTACAAAAATTATTTCATTTGAAAACTTAACAACTTTAATGGAAGATCAAAATAACATTTTTGAATTAAGCTCATGATATTTATATAATTTCATTCGCTTTTACTCACAATTCGATGATTGTAAAATAATTTTTCTTATATTATTATCATTACAGTAGGTATTTACATAAGGAATGATTGTGCTAATATGTTATTTTATATTAAATCAACAGCTTTATCGATAAATACAACGGAAATAAAAATTCAGTTGTTGTTTTAATATTTCAATAACTATAAGTGCTAATTACTAAAAATTCTGCTCTAATTTAAATCACATAAACAAGTTAAGTCAAAATTACTAAGAAGTCACTTTATTAAATTTTATATGAGACTTAATAAAAAAAGTTCACGCCAAAGTGAAGATAAAAATTCTCTATATATTCTATTTAATTATATAGGCCTTCGATTGTAGATTAAATAACTAATATATATATTTATATTGTCAATGCCTTACTGTGAAAAAATAGCTAATATTTTAGTCATTGCTATTTTGCGTATCACAAAATTTTAAAAGGGGCTGATTGAGATATTTTTTAATGTGATGAAGGAAATAATTTTCGGCGTCGGTGTTTTTTTTAAGAAGTTTTAGCGTTAAAAATTTTTATTTTGATATGACACAATTTGTATATTAACAACAAATAAAACCCGTGTTTTATTTGTTGTTAAAATACAAAAATGTGATGCAACGCTATAATACAAAGCAATGCGCGAAAAGTGCTAGATAAATTTCTACTAAGTCTGTTTAATTTTTTTTCAAACTAATGATTGTACAATTTTTTATTTCATTCAAAGATATATGAAACATCTTTGAAATTGACTCAAA
The DNA here is from genome assembly GCA_002278615.1 of Pogonus chalceus. Classification (NCBI taxonomy): domain Eukaryota; kingdom Metazoa; phylum Arthropoda; class Insecta; order Coleoptera; family Carabidae; genus Pogonus; species Pogonus chalceus. The sequence continues at coordinate 181,209 of CM008236.1, forward strand.
CATTCTATGTGACTTTTGAATAATTGACTTAGTCATTGGAGATATTTTTGTTGAAATAATTGTCGTAAAATGACAAATAAATATTGTTTTATAAGTAATAAAACGATAGGCCGAATATTAATTTGAAATGATGTAAATTAAAGAAATATTTATTTGTCATTTAAAATGGTAATTTCAACAAGATCATTTCTAAATTTGAATATTTCTTAAGATTAATTCTGCGCTCTAAAACTCTTAATATATATACAATAAATGCATTTATTTTATGATGCATTTCATTAGAATTCACTTTACCATTTTTACAGTAACAATAACATTTTCAACTGAAAATAATAATATAATATAAATATTTTTTAATAACCCTGTTTATAAAATAAACAACTAATTATATTTCATGTATAAGCTATAATATGTATTTTTTTGTTTTGTTTTAATATTAAATATGAATTTTATCGTATAAGTTAAAATTAGCTAGTTACTTTTGTTTAAACGCTATAATTTACTACTGTTTTTATTATTATTATTATTATGATTAAATTATTCACTGAATTATTATTAATATTAAGTTAATTATAGATTGATCACAACCATACACACCATATTTTTTTTTGTGCATTAACGATTGTATTACGGTTTGGTGTCCGTTAAATTATGTTTATCGCCAGCATTTTCGGTTTCCTGTTGTGAAAGGTGCTGCGAAAAGTGCTGTGCGATAGAAAAAAGTTCCGATCAGCTATCCTGCTGAGGACTATCTAATAAACGATCGCGTTTCCAAAATTCGTCGTCATCCAAATCATCTGGTTCAATGGTAATGACGCATTCAGCAGGAGGTGGGGAACTAGGAGGTGTAGGTGGGACTCTAGACGGTGAAGATGATACTCTAGATACTCTAGATGGTGTAGGTGATGGTGGTACACTAGAACGAGGTGGAACGTATATTATTTCAGCGGTTTTAACTTCATTATCTGGTGTATCATCTTCCATAGCGTATTCCTCGCTTTCTCGGTGTACTAGCACGTGGACGACTTCACCTTGGTGTATTCTTCCGGAGGGTGGTGCAACTGGCACCGGTGCCGGCGCCTCAGGAGACGCTTCCGTCACCAGGATGCTGACGTCGGAGCCAGTAACGGTTGTTTCCGGTTGATGTGAGCGTCGCATTTTTGTTGATGCGCGCCGACGAATAATACTACCACGTTTTGGTTTCGAAGCGTCTTCGGCAGTTGCCGGATGCAGCGTGGAACTAGAGGTGGCTTTGAAACTGCCAACACGTTTCGCGACTGGCGGTGAGGCACTGTCATCCTGTGCTTCGACCGCGTCCTGGTGTTTGAGGAAGAACGGGAAGTTGTAGATACTCCGGCGACGGGCGGTGGGTGCTCCAGCAACCGGCGTTGTTGGGGTATGGGATTCGGGCGTCGCTCCGCTCACCTTGATGCTGACGTCGTTGGAATCGCGCCCCAGGTCCAGCTCCTCCGGGGCCACGTTAGCCGCACTAGACAACAACAGCAGTGGGAGGTTTAACCACGGACCTCCCAACTCGCTGATGTCACTAGCATCCGAGGCCCTCGAGGACTTGCGAGATGAGGCACGACTCCCCCGATGAACATGCAAGAATGCGGACAGACGTCCTTGCCAACCGCCCGGCGACGATGTCTGCGTCGTCTCGTCTTCCACATCCAGTGGTTCGCGTTCACGTTCTCTTTTTGCTCTATACACAATAATTTCACTTACAATCTTAAAACTACCATCCAAAAAAATCCATGCCTTAAAAAAAAACAAAAAACTACCGAAAAAAAAAACAAAAAAAAAAACGTGTGTTTTCAAAAACTTTTATTTTAACAAAAAATAAAAAAGAAGAAAAAGCCGTTGATGAAAAGTGCAGGAACTTCTAAAACGTACTTAATATATTCCCTGAAACTTCGTTGAATTAAACGAGCTGCTTTATCTTGTCTTTTCCATAATCTTGTTGATGACACAATTTCTAATTCTTTTCTAGTTGGGAATTGTTTCTTAAACTTAATATCCATTTGTTCTTGCAGCTAATTACAATAATAAACAATTAATAATATCCCAAATCGACTAGTTACTATAAATTAGGTACCTGTCTGAAAGTATCAGTTTCTTCAACATGTCCCAAGACATGTTTAACTAAAGCATGTAAAATATCTAAACAATGGATTCTATTGCCTTTCGCAATTGGTAAATTAAAGCTCACAAGAGCAACAGTGTTTGGTTTAGATATTCCAAGAGGTGGATCTAACGACGCTATAAAATCGGACAATTGTCCGAAACGTATAAATTGCGTCGCATGTGGATCATACCTACAATTATTTACATATTTTAATTATTGAATTACATAAAATAAATAATACTCAACAATTAGTAAAAAAAATAAAATAATAATTAGTCAGTCATTTCCAATTTAGGTCCACAACAATGAAAAGGATCATACACTAAATCCATTCTGTAAAAAACAAATAAAAAACCAAACAAAAATAATAAAAAAAAATAATAAAAGAATGTTAATATAGCGGATAAACATACTTTGACCATCGAATATAAAACATTTCAAGATCGTCTTCAACAATACCAATTTCTTCTTCTTGATGTGCTTGATTGAAATTTTCAAGGATAATCGCAATGTACATATTGATAACAATCATATAACTGATAATAATAAAACTAGTAAAGTAGGTAATGGCCAAAAGTGGATGACCACAATCACCATTAGTCTGATTTTTAAAGTGCATATCACAGTCTGGTGGTGTAACCATTAGAGACTCTAGTACATCGTTCCAACCAGCCGATGTCATTAATCTAGAAATTTATATTTACATGTTAAATGAATTTTAAATGAATATGTTTGAGTATATTTTCGCCAACCTGAATAATAGATGCATACTACGTCCGAATGTTTCAAAATTAACCATGTCATCAAGAGCGCCTTGTTGTCGTACATGGCCGAAGACTGACATGCCGATAATTGCGTAAATAAATGTTATTAATGCAAGAAGTGCTCCGATGTTAAATAACGCTGGGAGAGATACTACTAGGGCGAATAGAAGTTTACGGATACCTTTTGCCGCCTATAAATTATTTATTTATATTTGTAATTGAATTATTGATTAATAAATTTATTCTTTAACTTAATAATGCATTTATCTTATTTTATTTTTTTCACATCTCTTATAGTCCAAATAATTTGTAATGAATTATTTATAAACCTTGTTCTTAAAGAGAATACCAAAATTTGTAGCGTTTTCTTAGAATATCATGTATCTAATATTGACACTGTATTTTCAAAGGACTATGTTTGAATTCCGCGTTATTTGAAGGGAATTTCGTAATTTGTACCGTGTTATATTGAAACTGTCTTTCAATAATTATAAAATAAACTAAAATCTATAAGAAACTGTGTTTTTAAAGACTATTATGTGTTATTTCGAGGGAATTTTGGATTTGGTTTTGTGTTATATTGAAACTGTCTTTGAAAAAAAAAAACCGTGTTATTTAAGGGTATATCTAAATTGTTACATCTCAGAATCCGTGTTATAACGAAATACGTGCTATAAGATATTATTTTGCGAAGAATTTATGTGAAATATTAAGAAAGTTCTTTTGTATATAAAACTAAATAATAATGTTGCTAAGACCGCGCGTTATTTGAAGGAAATTTCTCAATTTGTACCGTGTTATAGTAAAACCCTCTATTAAGAATATGTTATTAAAGGGTAATAACAATTCTTTTTATCTCAGATTTTTATATTATACCGCGTTATTTGGAGGAAATTCAGAATTTTGTATCGTGTTATACTGAAATTGTCTTTTAATAATTAGTCTTATTTTGAAATTAAAAAAAAAAAACGTGTCATTTAGGGGTATAGCCAAATTGTCAAAACCCCTGTTATAAAGAAATCTTGGTTGTGCTAAATATTCTTGATATAATATTAATAAAAAATCGCGTTATTTGGAGGCAATATTATAACTGATCCAATTTTATATTGAAATGTCTTTTAAAAATGTGTTATTAAAATGAATCCGTGCTATAATCAAACATTTTCATCTCAAAATCCGTGCTATAAGAGATTATTACAGAATTTATACCATGTTCTCAAAGTTTCCAGCGAAATATTTAGAAAATTATGCTCTATAATATAAAGGTAAGTCTTTGATTTCACTGAATGCAATTATTAAATTAATAATTTTTACGTGTATTAAAAGATAATAATAATAATAAAAAGGTTGAATTACTTTAATAAGCCGAAGAATTCGTCCAATTCTGAAAACTCTAACTACTCGTAACAAAGTTGGAGAAACAGGGAAGTCAATCATAATATCCTCCATGAGAATACCAAGTATGGAAGCCAAAACTAGTAGAAAATCAAACATATTCCAAGGTACAGTAAAATAATGATATCTCAATCCAATTATTTTCACAATTGCTTCTACAAAAATAACCAATAAAAACAATTAAACACCGAATAAACTCACGGCATTGAAATCCCTTACCAAGTCCAAAAACCGTCGTAAAAAACGCATTACTAACTTCCAACACAAAATAAATTGCATGAGGCTGATTATAATGTTCAATACCCATTGTAAGCATATTTAAAAAAATCAAAACAAATATCGCTATTTCAAAACGTCGGGAATTCGATAAATCGTAGAACATTGCGAGAAATTGATTCATCGGACGTTTGATTACTTTTTGTGGTTTCTTTCGACCAAGTTTTTTCATCGCTGTATAATAATGCTTTTGGCTTTCAGTTAAAAACATTTCCAAAACTCCACCTTCATACTAAAAATATTTTACAGTTAATTTATTATCTATTAACTGCGAGGTTTAGATATTTAATGTTGTACCTTTTTCTTGAGCATATTAAAATTATCGATTATAACTCCTATGAATAAGTTTAAAGTAAAGAATGATCCGCAAACAATGAAAATTACGAAATAAATGTACGCGTATAAGTTTGCTTCGCGTTGGGGTTGAAGATTGACGCCACGGGCGTCAACTGCATCCGCCATTACTTCCATCCAACCCTCGAAAGTTGCCTTTAAATAATAAATTTACAATTAATTTGTATATTTATCACTTATCAATAAATAACTTACAACTTGGAAAAGTGCTAAATACGCAATTCCGACATGATCAAAAGAAATTTTTGAATTAATCCAAGTATAATTTTGATCTAAACAATCCCATTTATTATCAACTTGCTGTAATTAAATAAATTAATTAATTTAATTGTTTATTTAGATATAATGAAGGGTTAATACCTCAACGGGAAGTAATTCCCCAGCTTCATCAAGACATTTATAAAACTTCCCACCAAAAAATTGAACACCCATAATGGAAAATATCAACCAAAATACAAGACACACAAGAAGTACATTGAAAATACTTGGAATGGCGTACATAAGTGCATTAACAACAATACGCATTCCTTGCCATCTTGAGATCGCTCGTAAAGGTCGCAGTGCACGCAAAGTTCTTAATGAACGAAGAACTTTTAAATTCTCATTTTCTTCAATCAATAAACTGAAGACGGACACCTGTTGAATATAAGTTAGATTTAATTAGTTTCAAATTGTATAATTATGAATTTCCAAAATGCAAATAACTATTTATAAATTTCTCAACCTGATTTCAGTTAAAATTAACTGCAAACATGCAGAAGAAGATATTTTATTTGAACGGTTTTTACATTAATTTAGAACAATCTAAATATAAGATAATCTAATAATAATAGTTGTATATATATTTCTAATTAAACCAATTGTTAATGAAACTTTTCTTATATATAATTAATAAATAAAGACATGCAAGTTCAATTTATTATAAGTTGAAATCTACAAGATGTTAAGATTTTAATTTATATAATAATATATGATAGATATATATGTCCAAGTTGAGAATACTAATGACTACAATAAAATTGTATATACAAAGTTTTTATATGAGAATTCTGCGCGCAATTTCTACAAAATACGAGACGTTAGAAGCGTGTATGCAGCACTAACTACAAGAATTTTAACAATTCTTCATCTGAAAGAAGTCATTTATTTGTACAAGTCTACTAATTCATTGTTATTAACAATAAACATGGGAATAAACGATGGTATTTACAATATTTTGTGGTTAAAAATATTATGTGGAATTCTATATATTTTTCTGTAAACGTGTAACATTATGAAACGATAAAATATCTTTAAAATAAAGTTAGTAGTTGCGTTCACACTCAGATAAATAACAATTCTTAAATTTACTGTAATAATTAATGGGGGAGGAAGAATGGTTAAGTGAAAATATCAATTAACGGAGATTTTTAGAAGAAAATACGTTTGTAAGGAGATAAAATATAAGATTTTGAGCTGCAAGTCTTGAGGTATAATAAAATCGAATTTCTGTAGGAGATTTTTATCCTCCTTAAGAAAAAAATACAAGTAAAAACATTGATTTTTTAAAATAAATCAATAGATAAATATCTCAAAAATATTGTGCCAAAATTATATTGTAATATCTAAAGCAAAATAGAAGTTAGAGTCATTTTTGTTTCTGAGCGTCAGAGACAAATAAAGTATCTTAAAAACTTAAAAGCATTTTATCTTGAAACGTCGAGAAATGAAACTTTTGTACTTATTATTGTTATTTAAATAATAGTTTTTTATTTGGAAAATAAATTTATAAAACAAAAATTGAATTTTTAACTCTATTTATTAGATTGTAAGCGGTTTGCGCTATAGACTCCCCGGCGCGGAGATGTTTATTATTTGCAGACATATAAACAACTCGTTTTTTTTAGGCGATACATCAACTATTTTTAACTTCCGGTATACAGTCAATAAAGTTAAAATGTTTATAAAACTATGTATACAGTTTTTAGAGAGGTTGGATTATTACTTTGTTTCCAAAAAAACTTATCTTCATAGAACATTAATCGCCCCCAAGGAAATGCAGCCGAAAATCTTACATTTAGACGAAAAAATGTTTAAGTTCCATTAATAGATATTTTCACTTCACCCTTCTTCCTCTACCATTAATTATTTTACCATATACATAAGTTTAAATTTAAGAATTGTAACTTATCTGAAAACGCAGATTTAACTCAAATTCTGTAACATTACAGAAAAATATAGTTGTATGAAGAACTTCCAATTTTCCTGTAACTTCGATATAGAATGTTACAAATTTACAGAAAAACATACAGTATTCTACAGTGAATGTGAATTTTATTTCCATGTTTTAAGAAATATAAGCGCAAAATTTTTGCTGAGTGTATAAAACAGCATTTTTATGTATGTATAAATATGATGATTTATTGAGAGCAGCGTATTAAAGCGTTCTTGAAGCATATCGCATATCGCAAATCGCAAAATGATATCATAAATTCAGATATCTATGATTGTTACAAATACAGATCCTTTTTGAAAATTCTTACCTTGTACAGAGAGTTCGCAAATAAAACACAAAGTGTAAATTTGTTCAGAATTGGAATAATTTGGATTTAATTTACAACACGAAACATATAAAGACAAACATCGAAAACACACTATTCACATCAAATATTATGTATAATATAAGATAAATAATTCTGTTATACTTACGAATACGATAATAAAGTCAAGAATTGTCCAAAAACTGGTGAAGTATTTATTAAAACCCAATGCGACCCATTTCAAAACCATTTCAATTGTGAATATTACGCAAAATGCCATATTGGTCCAGTAGAGATAGTATTTGAGACGTGGATTTTCATCAAGGTAGATATCTTCGAAGCATAGAGTGATACTTGAAGCAAATATAAGGAATAGGATGAACCATTCGAAGGCGGGGGTATCAACGACGGAAAGAATCGCCTGGCGGAGATCCATCCATCGTTTCCCGCACTTCGTTTGGATACAGGCTTCCCAACAATTGCACCTATTATAAATTAAATAATTGTACTCGATTGAATTTATTGTTACGCAAGTTATTAAAACGAACCGTTGGTAGCAGTGTTGTGGGAAGCAATCCTGTGGTACTTTGGGTGGTTTATTTTTACCCAAATATGGAAAATTCCCCATTCCATCCACATATTGACCCTTAGAATTACGGCGTCCCCCTACAGTCAGTTCATCTACGTAAGAAACTAATGTATGCCATGGTTTATGTGAATCATTATCCTGTTTACTCTTGTCTTTATCCAATCCTGTAACACTGGGTGGACACAGTGCTGATTCTTCACCCTCCGTCTCTGCAGATGTTCCCCGATCCAAATTTTTTAACTCAATACTTTCCGTTATTGTTGGGTCGTCTGTAATTTACCCGAAATTAACTTAACATCCCTCGGAAATATATTTAAATTAATTAAATAATTAATTATAATAGATATTTCAGGCAAAGAGCATTTGCTGAAGTGATAAAAAGCTTGAATTGTTTATTTTTTATTTTTTTGGTGTTGTTTTCATGCCAAATATATTGTGTAAGTTTTTGTTGATAAGCTTGTGTGTTGTATTTTATTTAATATATAAATATAAATATTAGTAATAAAGATAATAAGAATATTTGCATAGCATAAAAAATAGTTGAAGAATCACTCTGAAGCAAATATGTGTCTTACTGTACCTGATAATCCTATTAAATAGTCATTTCAACGAAGATATATTTATTTAAATTAAGCGAATTTATTTTAAAATAGAAATGTTAGAACTCAAAACTTATATATTTTAATATTACATGCTAAGCAGAATATAAATTGATAAAATATATAACTGAAATAAATACCTCGTTTCTTACTTCTTCGTTTACTCTTTTTATTTGCACTTTTTTTATCTGCACAAATTGAAATTAAAGTATATGAAAAATTTGAGTTCTAACCGTTAATAAAAATTATTTCAAAAAGATATTAAAAATACCTTTGCTTTCCGATTTTTGCGTTCCAAATCCTGACGACAATTTTTGCATGATTCTAGGTTCATTTCCCGACTTTCCTGCCATTAATGGTTCCTTTTCCGGTTCCTTTTCTGTATCGGAATTACCGTTAATTAAAGTGGAGTATCGCTTTGGTTGTTTATCACTATCAATACTACTTTGTTGGGTATACGTGGTTACAACGCCTTTTTGGTAAATATCTGCATCGCTAAAATCTACAGTAATCGGTCGATTTAACGCTTCTTGATAACTCCGATTGTATATATTATCAGTTGGGAAACCAATAACAGTTTCTTGTATTTTCGTTGCAAAATTTTCGTCTTTTTTATGGCGGTGCATAACTTCGCGGACGATTTTTTCTAGTCGCATATTTTTTTCGTTTTCCGTGTTTTCTTTACGGTATTTTTTCTTCCGGACGATTGAACGTATTCTTTCGAAACTTCTAGCTAATTTTGATTCGTCTTCGATTTCTTCTTTACGGTTTTTTAATTCTTCGGAGTTAAAACTGTTGAGCAACAAAGCCAAGAAGAGATTGAGTACCATAAAATTGCCCATTACTAACGCTGGGAGGAATATCGCTAAACATATTCCAGGGCCCTACATATTAATATAATTATTATAATTTATTTATTTTTATTTAAAGATGAAAAATACCTCTTCATCTTCCGCTCTCATACAATCCCATAAGGGTTCAATCCATTC
>CM008236.1:212091-227257 GCA_002278615.1 Pogonus chalceus
ACTTTGAGGGACGGGTGTAGTGTATACAAGCTTTATAGATAAATATAAATAAATATTAAATTTATTATAGACTATGCAGTTCTGAAATTCCCTAATATTTGCATAATACAATATGCAGGTACAGAACTTAGAGTTCAAGATATGTATTTATCTTTGCAAAGTTAACAAAATGCCAAATAAACGATAACTAAGTACTTTCAATTTGAAAATAATTTTCGGATATTGATAGTGTCGCTTTTTTGAGATGTACTTTTTCGTCGAATCTGTCATATTTTCTTGTATATAAGTATATGTATAAAAGTGCTTAGCAAGAATCTATAGCGAAGTGTAGAACGCAGTGAAACATTAAAAAAGAAGAAGAAAATTTCCAACTTTGAACCGTTTTCAACCGCAGTTGACTTTGATTGACGTGCTACAATTAATGACGCAAAAAGTTCAAAATCAAAATGAAATTTGTGTATTATCTTTTAACGAAACTTTTTGATGGTTTCTTTTAATATTATAAAACATAATGTTAACGTATACTATGTATACACATATATACACATCTCTATTGAAATTTTTGCTATTCAATTTTCAACCTAAATTACTTTTGCGTTTCACTTTTATGAAGGTTAAAACAAGGGTACAAGGGTTCTAATTTGATTTGTTTCTATGTTTCACTATAATTTATACAAATTTCCTAAGTTTTGGGTCTCTCACAATGTGTTTACACAATGGAATGCTTTCCATTTCAATTATTACTTATTTTTACCATATTTTATTTGAGAAAATTTATGACTATATACCTATATACAACTTTTAAATTTGAAAAAGTTATATAATAGCGTGTATTTATACATGTGTACTTTAGAATCATCGGACTTGGCACTTATAAACTACGGACAAAACATTTCAGTGACTTTCTTAGACATTAAACTCATTTTGGACAATATCTTATTTTAATTTGTAATTAATAGAATTGTAAATACAATTTTATAAAATATTAATAATTTATGATTGTAAGATATTAAGAATATGAGATTGTAAGGCGTTGAGTTAGATAATGTGTAGAGTCACTAGTAACTGTATACATTAACTAAACCTTTCAATTAAAGTACCTATATAGAAATTGGTTTTTAAAGCACTGTCATGTATTAACAATGACTAAATTAATAGATTATTTTTCAAATAGCGAATAAAAAAATATGTTTTTTGTTTGCAGTATTTAGGAATCAATTAGCTGTGTAAGTTGTGGTACATTAACTATAATTTAAACATATTTTTGTGACATTTTTTTCTATTTATAAGATGATAAATTACTCTGCTTTTAAGAATTAAAGTAATAATAAAAAATATTCTATTAGAATTTCTAGATAAACACGCTGTGAACATAAAAGTAATTAAGTGAGATTTTGTTGATTAAATAAGAAATTGTAATAAATATATTTGCAGAAATGTTTAATAACTAACAAATTTAGTTTATTTTAAAGACTGAACAAATGTTTTTTGAACTAAAATATTCATGATTTAATTTTAAAGGAATTAATATCAAAAGACAAAAAATTATTTATTCCACTATCTTCGAAACGCAATGCTTGAAATATTTATAAATTCCTAGAGAATATAAATAAACTTTTTATTTGTAATAAATAATAAAAAAATGAAACTTTAAAAATGTAAAATTCCAAATTCCTTATAAATGAAGTTGTCGTCCATAATAGAACGTTTACATGAGAAGAATAACGTTAAGAAGATTTGGGAGTTTTCTGGCAAAATTCAGTATTAAAGGTGCATCCGGCCGGATTAGCTCTGTATCTTTTTCCCGTCCACAACTCGAACGACCACGGATTTTCTTTTTCATTTCTTTTCTTATTTACAACATATATATTGTCCTTGTCTCACTTGAACATTCTTTTACACAACAAATTAACTCATAAATTTTAGGATGTTTTTTTTTTTTTTTGTTTCTTTTGTTTCTTATATTTTCAACTTACAAGTGTAGAATCGATTTATTTAACTTTATAATTTTATAGTTCAACTATAAAAAAATATTCTTAAAAGTAAAAAAAGTCATAAAAAAATGCCAATGGCAGTTGAAAGAGCAGTTTTTCATATGGTACTTGAGATCTACAGCGGTTGGTCCATTACAAAAATTACATGTGAAAGAAAAACGTTCGATGTTTACCATCCAAAATTTTTTTTGCTACATTTTCTTCAGAACACATTAAATTTGCATAATTTTGTCACAATACGTGATCCGATGTAAGTTATAGCGTTCTATATCAGTGATATTGAAAATGTTTTTTCGCAGAAACGTTAAAAATAGTTGCTATATCGTTAAATGTAATTAAGTATTTGAAACAATTGTAATTTCAATTATTTACACAACATTTATTTTATTTTATGTGTATGAGTAATTCTTTTGATGTCGGAAACATTTGTATTTTTAAATTTCTTTCGTAATTACGCGTTTTAAAAATGAAATAATGGTTTTATTTTCATAATACTAAGATAAAGCTTTTAATATAAACCCGTCCGTAAATTTACGCAAAGTATAGGTTCTACGTGGTTTTTTTTTACGTGAAATAAACAATCAGTTAAGTTGTTGGAATTCTGAACGTAAACCGCGTTATTGAAGGGCTGTCGACATTTGTGCGTCGCGTTATATGGAAACCGTGTTATAGGAGGGTTAAAGATATACATTTTATAGACTGCATAAACTTAGCGTGGAAAGAACCGTGTAAATTAAGGGACGGGTGTAAGTCTTATTAAATTGAAAGGTATCTTTTGATTTTTATTCCTTTGTTGAGAAATTTAAATAATAGCGATATATTATTGATTTTAATAAATGAATTATTATCGAAAATGAAATAAATTTGTTTTATATGTCTCAGAAATATGAAAGTATAACTACAATTAAATTATTATCTTAAATAAATAGTTGTATTTATTAATATTTAAATTTAGCAACAAATTTTAATGGATACGAAACATATATGTAAATAAATGTAGCTCAAATTTATATAAATATAAAATATATTCAGAAAAAAAAATATGGTTGGTAAGTTGTTGTATAGGGTAGCGGGTAACATGTGTATATGTAATTCATATATTTGTATGTTCATTGTGTGGTGAATGCTACTGCAGACTCTCTGCAGACATTGTCGAATAAAATGACTTTTGCTTTGTTTTCTTCTTAACATTATATTTCCAGTGGCGTACGTCTTTGTTTATTTATTATATTCAGTTTTTTACCTCAACTAATATTCAAATTTATAAAGATTCCCATAAGAATATTTTAATAAATTGTACTGAGTCTTCTGTCAGCACTTGGTAGAACATTTTCCTAAGAATATTTTAATTATTAATTAATACTTGTCCCTCAATTTACGCGAAATAAATTCACATGGGTTTATTTTACGCACATTATAATCGCCTTTATATACAAAAAATATTGGAAATGATAACTAACTCAACTGATATATAAAGATAATCTTTTTTAAACCAGCTCAAGTATCGTGATTCGTGATATTGAAAGGTCGTCTGTATAAATATCTATGAAAATATATTTTCTAGTTAGGCCATAAGTTATAGAAATAAAGATTAGTTAAGGCTGACTATAATTATTTTTGCTTCTCATTATAACTGTTATATACCGTGTTATAGAAGGATTGCTTTGTAACTTTCAAAACATCTAAGAATATGCATATATTTTCTGATTAAATAAAAAAAGTACCGCGTAAATTAAGAGACAAATCTATAATATAATTGCGTAATATAGCAGATAAAACATTGCTTTTCATCAATGAAATCTAGTTATTAAAACAAAAATTAAATCCTACAACAATATTAGTAGTAAATACTCAGAAACATGGTTTTCAATTTAAAAATAAATACGAATGAATTGAATAGAAATACATAAAATAACATAACAACAAGAACAAAATAAAACAAAAAAAAAGTGTAATTCTGTAGCGCCTCTGTTTATCCGCATTTCACGGAGTATACAAAACATTTTAAAACATTCATGCTGATATAGACGAAGATGAAACTAAAAGAAAACAAGAACTACAGCATGTTTTGAATTTATATCATTTTTAACAAACATGTACACATGAATTTCAACTATTCGTAAACAACAAAAGTGTATCAATTGTAAATGATTCACTTAATTTTTATTATAAAGTATAAGTTGAATATTTCATATTGAATTGTAACGTTTGAAACGAAATAAATAAAAAAATATGAGTATTTCTGGCAAGAGACCAAGTTATATCCACTCAAAATGACAACCATAAGAAAATTGTCAATCCTTGAAGACTGCCAAGTTTTTTATACAACCTGTAGAATTGCAGTTATCTATTTATTTTATTAAAAACTATGAACATATATTGTCGAAGAGTAATTAATCATACGGAATATTAATTAAGAATATTGCTAGAAATAAAAGAAGGTATTATTCATTTTTAAAGAATCAGGCTCAGGTGAGGAAAAAGTGCGCGATGCAAATTAAGATTTAACATCAGCAAGAAGATGTTCGCTGTCATATTAAAATTGATTACATTACTGACGGGTATAGAAAATTAGTGCAACGTTTCATATATAGTTGACAACCTTAATTTTATAAGAAAATAATGTAATTTTATTTTTTTTAATAAACGTTGGAACATGTGTTTGTTATCTTATACGGAAAATCTGGATAGTAAATTTAGTTTTGTTTTATTTTATGAAATGTGTATTTTAATGCATTTTAAGTGGACCTGTTGATTAAACTGTGGACTGCATATTATAGCGTAGTTATTATTTCTATTTTATGCATAAAATTTTATGAGTATCGTTTTACATAGCCAAGATTTTGTTAAAAACTAGAGAAACGATCTATGTGTTTAAAAATAAAGATACATTATTTTATTAAGATTAATTTTAATCATGAATACATTTTAGTTTATTGAAAATGTTATATAAGTTCAATTTTGCTAATATTTTGGGAAATACTGTTGATACTAAACTAAAATTTTGAATATTTTCGGTTTTTAATATTTCTGCATTAAATGCACTAGGTCAAATATTGACCATTTTTGCCATTAATAGTAAAACTAAGTTAAGACTAAGTCCAGGTATTTTAGCGAATTTCGGATGCTTTAAGTATTTATAAATATTTCGCAAAATAATGTAGGTATTAAGTTAAAATTTGGATTTGGATTCATAATATTCCCAATTGGTTCTTGTACTAAATACAGCATGTCAAAATTGAACTATTTTCACAAATTTTAAGTTTTAGCTTTTTTGCAAAACTTATTAAGCTAAACTAGGAATATAAACGGTTTATTATATATCTAAATGATTCCTGTATTAAATTCTATATATTAAAAATTGATCATTTTGGCGAAAAACTCTAAGACAATATATCAGTTATTTTGTGAATTTTGAGGATTAACATTTTTTGATAATATCTCCGTAAATAATGCACCTTAGCAGGGCCGTAACTAGGTAGGGACTACAGGGGCACTTGCCCAGGGCCCAGATCGAAAGGGGGCCCAGAAAGACCTCAATAAATCATTAATTAAAAATGAAATTAAAATTACGTACAAAAACAATTGAAAGAATAATTATTTTGTGTTACCAAACTTTAAAAAAATTGAAAGTACATGAGCTTCAGAACTATTCTATATGAATGGTAAGATTTCTTTTTTATAAAAGAGAAGGTCCCAATTTGGAAGTCTTGCCCAGGGTCCACAAAAAGCTGGTTACGGCCCTGCACCTTACTTATATACGATTCATAATATTTCTTATAGAATTATGTAATAAAACTAGGGTATCCAAGATAGATCAATTTTACGAAAAATATGAAGAGTATACAACAGCTATCTTTGCGAATTTTCAACGATTTAGTTTTCTGCGAATATCTCGAGAAATAATTTGGGCATTAAGTTAAAACTCTAGAATATTTACGTATCAATGTATTATCTGTAGATTTTTGTACTAAAAATTGTCTTACATAGTTTTAGGTAAATAGATATAAGTTTGATAAAACATTGATGATACATCGCGATTATGTTCGAACGATACTTGAATTTAATTAAATTTTAAATTTCAGTTATCCGAAACCTTTATATAAACTTATTTTTTAACAATATTAATAAAAATACATTATGTAACAACAATATCCGCATTATTTTTGAAAAAACCCCAAGCTAACACCATTTATATTCCATTATAAAAACACAGACACACACACACCGATACACAAAATAACAATGCATTGTAGAATACTGTATATTGTCTGCGCAATTTTTTTCAATAGCGATCTATTATATAAAAGATGATCTTTATTCCCGTAAACGTGGGTGGATGAAAATGGTGTTTATCAATACGATAAGTCGGTTTTATTTTATCCCCTGCTACCAGATGCTTATATTGAAACACAGATAATTAAATCCAGATGTTGTTCATCTCGGATTGTAATATTAAATTATATATTAAAATTGGTTTAAAGTTACTTTAGTTTTTATGGTAATTGTTGCACTTGTATTAAACGACATTACAAATAAAATTTTATTGCGTTATTCTATATTATTAAAAAAATACACGTCTACACTTCTCTATAGTTACTTATATACTAAATGATTTTTATTTCAGAAAGATAAACCTTCTACTCTGCTACTAATTAAATTAAGACTTTTACGTAATAACTGAATATTTTAAATATGTTTAAAATATGGAAATACAAAAAAGATAAAATTACGCAGTAAAATTTATATTATTTCTTAAATGATATTTTAAAAAATTCTCACGTACAAATGCGGCGTCGTTTTGGCGTCTGATTTTAATTAAAATTAAAGGATTTTTAACGTTATTCTAATGTTTTATTTTTATTCATTTACATCCGTGATTTAATTTACGCGGAAGTTATTCACGGAGATTTGTTTAACGCGAATAAGAACAGCGTAAATAGAGACATTTTTTTTTACTTCGCGTTATATGAAAACCTCGTTTTAAGAGTACCGTGTTATAACAGAGTTCACTGTATATATACTTGTTACTTTTAAAACTACTAGAAAATATAATTTCTAACTGCATAAATTGATACCGCGATAAAAATATAGCGTAAATTGAAAGATAAGTGAATAAATAGTAAAATTGCAAATGCGCCGCTATATAAGCGTGTAATTTAAATGAAAATTTTTCCTTATATATTTGAAAAGTCTATCGACAAAAAAAAGTAATGTTTACATTGCCGTCGCATTGTCCCTGTGACCTCTGACACTTTAGTTCAGTTCCTTACACTGGTTATTGATGTTTTGACCTGATATCGAACTTACATTACGGGGATTTTATTTTTATAAAGTTTTATTCATATATTATGATTCAGAATGAAAATATTGTTTTTGCTTTCAATAAGTAAATAGTTTCGGTGAAATCTGAGGAAATATATTGGCAAAGAATGAAGTTAACCGGGGAACGATAAATTTAAGTGTATCGTTTAACAAAAAGCTGGTTATTTGTTTCACCTTTTCGATAGTAAAAATAAAATAAATCGTTGTTTAGATGTAATGAATTGTCTGCGGCAGATTTTTCTTTTATTTATTTGCTTAGCTTTGCTTGGCGATATATCTAAAGTAAAAATTGTAATAATTTATAATAATTGATCAATGGAAACTGTAATAAATATATTGGTATTCATATTGTGAAGCGCACCTGCTCCGCAAGCAAGTTTCATTTATCAAAAGAAGGAAAATAGGTAACATAAGCTGCAGAGCGAACACACAAAACTACCATCTCTGTCTGCATTTGAATGAAAATACTTTATCTGTGTCAGACAAACGCAAAGATATTGTCGAAACGATTAGCTTAAAGCCACTGACTAGAAGCATCTATCTAAGATTTATACTATTCAAAAGGAATTTGTCACCAAATGCCACATTATTCCTTTATTCCTCAGGTGTAATCTTTCAATCTTTCCATTATTTTTCCTATTATGTTTCTATCCATCCTCATATTTTCTTCAATTATTCCAGCTTTAAACATTTATCTTATAATATCAACCGAGCAATTCTTGTATATGTATATTCATATACTGCAGATTTTTGGGGTCGAGAAATGATGATTTGAAATCTAAATGAAGGGTTGAAAAATAAAGCATTACTTGCGCAACTCAATAAAGATGCCGAAAATATTAACAATGAGTATAAAATCTATCATTTCTTTGACTCAGCTAAAGAATTATCCAAAGAAGTACTTGAATTTATAACCCCTGACCATGAAGCATCATCTATTTCTAGAAAGATCTGCATTTAATCATACAGTGCATAAAGCGCAGTCAACTTCTAATTTGTTAGAGTGTACTTTGCTTAAAAGTCTAAAGGTATTATTCTTGCAATTTAATGATTAGCTACTAATATAACGCATGTTACAAAAGATTTTATATGTGCATGTGTTTGCAAATGAAAAATACATGGCGTAGCTTTGAAAAATCATTTTCAATTTCTCAACATAAACATTGCAGTAGAAAGAAAAATACAATAAAAATGCAAATACATAAAAGTTCTGCTCAATTCAAAAATAAACAAATTCCTCGAGTAATAATCATAAACAAAACGATGTAAAAGGTTCGCAGAAAAATCCATAGCATACAGAAGGCAAACATGTTTACAACAACGATTTACATTTGTTTACTGACATCATCAACAATGGAAATACCTTGGTAGCGGCATCATCAAGTAACCCACGAAACTGTCAAAACTAATTTACTGTTTAGATCTGACATGAAAACTATGATAATATTCAAATAAACAACATCATTATCTTAACCGCAATTTTGGGGAGAATCTCGCAACTTTGGAAACACTGTCTATCCAATAAGTGACATCTTTAAAATTTCATAACTTGTGTTGTGATATTTCGATGAATTTTCCTAGTATTAATAAATAGTTTGATTGGATTTATGAATTTCAATTTACTAAAATCAATATCAAATATATATGTAGATAAATCTCAATGTTCTGTTAAAATCGGAATTTTTATAAGGGTTACATGAGCGCATATGAGTATAGTGAAGCTTTTCACAAGACACATATTATCTACATTAAAATTTATCGTCTCGCATATATATTTCGCTGAGAGCAGAATTCGAATTTCCATATACGATTTGGTGTTTTTAGAGGACTACTAAATCACATTTAATCCTTTCCACAGGCGTCCAATCCCTCCCAACAGGTGGTAGAACTACTGACCCGTCCGCCCGTCCGTCCGTCCGTCCGTCCTTTGGGATACTCCTGTAACCATTCGGGAGGAACATTTCCAAATATCCAATAACAATGCAGATTGTTTTTTAAATTTATTAATTAGTGAAATTTAGTTTTGAACATGTTGGAGTAATTGAAAACAAGCATTGATGACTAGGATCTTTCCTTAAGGATTTCCAATTGAATGGCATCTTGATCTTGAGTGCTGAACAAAACAATAAAGTGTTTGCCTTAAAGCGCCATCAAAGGGTCGGAACCATCCATCAAGTAGGCCGTGATAACTGGAACGTTATCGCCTTCGTAACGTAACGTAACGTTACGTAGACATGGAAAGACACAGAGCAAAGACTTTACGTAGCCTTTCAAGATTCTCTCGAGTATCTTCGAGCACAAATTCACCCGATGAATGGTAATTAGTTGAGAATTTATCCTTTATTTTGGTTTATATTCGTATGAATAACTTATCAAATTGATATTATTCATTTCTCTAAGGGTTTCTCATTTGAAATTTTGCAAAGCATTGTATTTATATGTATAAATATAATATATGAATATAAATAATAAATAAATTCGTGTAGAAAGGATAAAAGATCCTAAGTGATCAATATTTATGCGTTTTTAATGTTAGGTCATTTACATTTCAAGGTTTATTCAAAGCATTGTTACTACTACCTATGTAGTGATGTCGGGGAATAATAAAAATGAAACTATTTATAGTGTAATAATGATTTATTTTAAGTGTACAAGTAGCACCTAATCTTAAGACACCCTCAAACATCTCTAACCAGCCGTATCCAGTAAAACTAACGAGAGGGTAGCTCGTTTAATTTCACCCTCCTGCCTGTTCAGAGGTCCAACGCCTTCAGGTTGGCAATTCTGCGGCAAACAAGTCTCCGTTTATGCGTTGCCGCATCGATTTGGCTCGGGCCCTTCGTCGTCGACATCACGCACTCGGCTTATATCCGTTTGGGGCTCAGCTCGATTAGTACAATTGCTTCAAAACTTACGTTTTCTTTTATAAAATTATTTCTTTCTAATTCTAATCGAAAAACTGATTATTTTTCATGCTATGCTGCATTATGTTAAATAACTAGGTGAAGGTTATACACTCATTATTAATGAGCTTTCCCGCAAATTGTTAAATACCCGTTAAAAAATTTTCTTCGCTACTTTTTCTTTTACCGCAACATACCTTTTAACTTAAAAATAATTCAATATATATCTTATTATATTAAACGACCAATTCTTCTATATTATCTACCCAGTTACATCAAAAACAGTTCTAACGATTTGGGAAATTTTAGGTCCAAAAATTGATCTAGTAGAGTCTCATTTTTGGCAACAGATAATTATTTACAAATATAATGAAAGCAATTTTCATGCAGGGTTGAAAGAAAGAGCAACACTTGTGCAACTTATTAGTAAAAATTCACGAATCCATTTAATTTTCGTAATTTTTTTGCATAATTAAGATATTATATTGGAAATAAAAGTTATCGTGTTAAATATAACTGAAAATTCTGAAGTATTTTCGTAGTAAAACATAAGATATATAAAAAGTTTTTCAACTGAAAATGATATATGGATATCATTGGAGGGTAGTCGTTCAAAGGCCATAAAAAATATCGACGTACAGACAAAAATATAAAAATTTATAGTATTATTAAATAAAAAACATGAATTCAAAAGTAAATACTTAAGTTATTAATAAAAGTGGATTATTAGTAAAAAAACTCGTTCATTTATAATTTGAAATTATATAGTGCAAATCTTGATATTTTCATTAGCATATTAAATTGAAGGATAATATACAGTTTGTAAAGTTGGCAATATATTCCACTGCGTGCGTAATATTCGTGATGTTTGCGTGTGCTTTTATATATTTTTACCTGATTTTCTTTTAGTTTATTATAGGGTTCAACACACTTTATGAGGCTAAAATTAAATTTAACCCTATTTATTCCGAAATTGTTGTTATAAAATAAAACCAGTTGTAAAATTAAAATACAAAACATTATGAAATGAAAATAATAAATGAAACAACAAAACAGAGCAGAAAAAAAAAAAACACCGGATATAAATATAATAGAATGACAAACGACGAAATGTAGAGATAGAGAATATTTCAGCATACAGCATTAAAACAAAGGCTATGCTTGATATGCTTTTCACGTGACGTTTGTTTCAAAAGCACGGAGGCCAGTTACTGCGTAATTTAAAATCCATTTATTCGAAGCACGCTTTAAACAATATTTTCTCAAACTTAAAATATTTCAAATATAATTTATAATAGTCCATATATAGTTTATTCTTAAATATTCATTGGATATATTTAAAAGTCGACGCACGAACGGGACTTTTGTTTTTTGTTTTTTACCCGACTTTCCAGGATTTTCGTCGAAAGTGTCAGCTAGTGAGATGTCCTTACTTCCAAATCGCCAAGCTGTTCAAATTCACGAGATTTTTACGTGAAAGTATTTGCGCACATATTTACTTTACTTTTAAATTGTCTTATTCAGCGGTTTTATTAACGACTGCATTTAGCAGCTTTAATATTATAGTAAAGATAGATATTAATGTAATAATAATGAAGAATAAAAATATGTATTATTTTTATTAAGATCCTTTTGTTTTACTTATGATAAAATGTATTTATATTCTTAAAGAAATATTCGAAATAAATAACAGCAAAATATTTAATAAATATCATTTACCTGTTTCTGTTTCCATTAGAATTTTGTCACGAAATATAAACATTAAATATAAAATCAGTTTATTTATTACAACAAAAATGATTTGTATAATATAAATATCTAAGTACATAAGTTTTACTTCTAAATAATTAACTGACAGCATTATTATCTCCGTTAATTAAATATATGCATATTAAACATGCAAATATATAATGTACATTAATTTGACATCATTATATTGAAAAGTAATCATTGATTTTCGAATAGAATAAATTATAATTGTAGATTGTTAAATAAAGAATTGGAAATTAGCACAAGTATGTATGTATATATAGATTTATTTCGCGTGCGTTGTTTGATTGCAGTTTAATTAGAAACAAATTGAATTTTAATTATGATCGTTCGATGAAATTTTTTGTTTATTTATTTATGAGCATAAATGCGGTAAACCAAATGATACTTTAAATCTTATGTTAGTATTGGATTTGTCCAAGCTGTTGCGTGTGTTTAAGCCATGTGTGCAATGCGGTGTCGCGGTACACCGACGCTAGGCGTCGAGGGGGATCAATATGATCCCCTTTCGTACTTGAATGTCCACCACGTGGACACTTGGACACTTGGACACCGGTTTTATATTTTCAACATGCCCACAACTTGAGAATTCAAACGTTACAGTATTTATTATATATTTTTAAAACGATAATCCAGGGTAGTACTTAAAATAATTTGAANTATTATATATTTTTAAAACTATAATCCAGGGTAGTACTTAAAATAATTTGAAATGATTTCGAAGTAGAGAAACATAGTTTTTAGTGTGAAATTCAAGTCACGCTACAAGTTGTGTCATATTTGAGTAACGTTTATCCTTGTCGCACATGTGTAGCATCGCGACGCGCATGCGTCTTCATTAAGACGTCTAGTGTTCTATTAGTATTCCTGGCAGGTTCATGCTTGATGCCTTTAAGATGGATTAGATTTTTTGAAACACGGTAAATGTGTCATGATTATTATTACGAACCAAGGGATTTTCTACGTGTCTTCATCACCACTGAATAATATAAAATAAATTTCTATATATAATAAGGGTAGAAACACGTGTTAATTTAATGGTGTCCGCAATATGGCCCTTTTTGAACTTATTGTTTTGTAAATTCACGTCATTTGCATATTACGTTAAAAGGAAATTGTTACCATTACTTTGGAATACCAGCGCCTGCGACTCTGTATTGTAACCTTTTGCGCTTAATAAATTACATGTTTTGCATGTTATTTTAAATTATTTCATTTATTAAAGGTATTTTATACACCCCATACACTCTTTTGTTATTATATATGTTTAAAACTCATTTGTTTTATTTATTTCATTGCGAAAACTCTAAATTGACTTCTTAATATAACTCTATTTCTATACTTATATTCAATAATTTAAAATAGCAAAGACCTATTAGATATTTTAGGCTTTTAAGTAATTAATTAATCAAAAAATGATTTATTTCTTTATACCTAGACACATTATCTTTAGATTAGGAAACTATTTTTTAAGAAAAACTGGACTTAATTCTAAACTAAAGTTAAAGTTTGGCAAGAAATGCAGCAGATTTTTCATCTGTCTGTGTTTATCTCTTCATTTTAGGTTAGATACATTATTTTTGGATAAAAAAATAATCATTTGGTTACACCAAAAATCCTTTGTCTCAGGATTCACTAATAAGGGTGAAATAATAAACTACTCGAAATATGTTAAGTGGGGTCGATTCGACCACATGCGACTGTTTTAAGGTTAAAAAAAGATTTAAGCTAATGTAACGGTTTTGTATGTAAATAAAATATTTCGTAGTTAAATTTTATAAATAACTCAAGCTTATATCCCCAATAGAATAATTCAAAAAAAAAATTCTAACTAATTGTAATTTGATGTATTCTTGTAAATATTATTAACAAAGCAAT
The DNA here is from genome assembly GCA_002278615.1 of Pogonus chalceus. Taxonomy (NCBI): domain Eukaryota; kingdom Metazoa; phylum Arthropoda; class Insecta; order Coleoptera; family Carabidae; genus Pogonus; species Pogonus chalceus. The sequence continues at coordinate 225,962 of CM008236.1, forward strand.
AAATTTAACGAAAATGTCATTTCCTGAAAGCAGTTAGACAAACTAATTTATTTTATTTTCATTCTTAATATTGATTAGACCACCGTGATGAATGATGACAAATTACAACATTTCTCGAAGAAATAAAATAAAATCGCTTTGCGTCCATTTATGTAGTAAAACATAAAATAAAAACTGTTAAACATACACAATAACTCGAGAAGCAGGATTATTACTTCATGTGAAATATTAAGGGAAAATAGAAAAATTTAAGCAAGTCTATGATTTATAGTCATTTGGGACGCTTTGCTTTCAAAAGTACTCTCAATTTTAACGCATATAGGTAGAAGAATTTGATCTATTTATTTAAGCGCCAGCAGGTAGAATAATTTGACCTATTTATTTGTTATTTTCATGAGGTAACATTAATTGTAAGTAATTGACAATTGTAAAGTGTGAATCGTAAGTTAGTTTATTTAATTTGTTTACAAGTTTTCCCGTCGATTTTATTGAAGTTGGAATAAAAGTTTTCCATTGTGGCACCCTCGTAATTTTATTAGCTGCTTACTTAGAGGAAGATAGAAGAATTCTGCTACGTATTGGAGGATTGCAACACAAATTGAAATAAATGAGCATCGAATGTGCTCTCAACCGTTAAACCATTTATTGGATCAATAAAATGTTTTATCCTTTCGAAATTTTACTCTAAATACCCGTTCGATACAAAAATGTCTGCTACAGAACTTTTTTTTACTTCTTCCCCGAATTAACACCGATTAGTTTTTCCTTCTTTCAAATATGAATTAGATTTATATAGTTCGAAAATGGTCCAAGTTTCAGTGAAGTGTAAATAAACTGAAACATTGCAACAGCTCGATAGTAAGAAACAAATAGTTATTTTTCGTTTTTTATTCTGATGTTTTTTAGTTTTTAATGTTCTCCAAGTGGAATTTATCACAACACGACGCGCTTAGGCAGCTCTTTATTGTTTTTATTCAACAAACGAACAAATGGCACAATATGCGACACAATGTTTTCCTTTTGTTCTACTTGATGCATCCCACATTGTGCACAAATAATTTTATAAATTGTTGCTTATATTTACGTGTAAGAATTGTGCACAAACTATTAAGTTATTGATTAAAATCAAAAGGATAATTTGAAACATCAACAAACAAGAAGTGACAACTGTAATAATTTGTCTATTTAGAATTCATGAAATTCAAATTTGTAATATTGCAACTCACCAAAAACTGAAATGATATTGAGTTTAATTTACATACACAACAATATAAATCAAATTTAATAAATATGTCA
>CM008236.1:233850-253307 GCA_002278615.1 Pogonus chalceus
CGGTTTTTCCGGTTAACCGAATAATCGGTTAACCGCGGTTTGCGATAATGGTTAACTGGTAACTAGTTTCGATGGTTTTTGACAGCACTAATAGACACCTTTCCCTTTATTTACGCGAAGTATATACATATATAGAAGGACTGACTGTATACACTTATATTTTTTGAAAAATAGATTTTTTGGCCTCGTAAATTTAAAATAGCGCATTAAAAATTTAGTGTATTGCAAATAAAAATCGCTTAAATAGAGTCTTTAAATACAAAATAGATAATATTAGAAATAATTTTGAGTTATAGAAATATAGATAGTTTTTTAAAGGTAGTTAAATTGTTGTCCAAAAATCGTCTTAGAGGAGGATTGTATCAATTTATATGAAAACCGCGTTATAGGAGGATTGTATAAATAGTATTATAATTTATCGCGTAAATAAAGGGACAAATGTATCTGCAATGCATTAATAATGAGTTATAGAAATATATACTAGATAGTTTTTTAAAGGTAGTTAAGTTGTTGTTCAAAAATCGTCTTAGAGGACGAATTTTTCAATTTATGTGAAAACCGCGTTATAGGAGGGTTATACCGTTATAAACAGTATTATAATTTATCGCGTAAATGAAGAGACAAATGTATCTGCAAATGATATCCTAATTAAAAAAGTCAATTATTAATCAAATAAATTACTGGAAAACTAACTCAGTTTTTTCTTTCTTTTAACAATTAATTCTGTTCTTATATTTATTATTTCACTTACAAATATAATTTTACATAAATAAAATAATCTAAAAGCAAAAATATATATTTGAGGTAAAGTTAAGCTGCCCCAGAGTAAAACGTCTTTTAAAATTCCAAATAATTTACAATATTTAAAGCCTAAATCCAAAGAGGACGCATATGTTTTAAAGCTAAATTAATTTAAAAATGGGGCGCAGCCCTACTAATAAAATGATTCAGAATATCTGAAAATACTTGCAGTTAACTTTGTAGAATCATAAATAAAATTGAATATAATATTCTCAACAATTCGTAAAGTTTCAGAAAAACCTTTTAAACGTTGTGAAAAGAATACGAAATAAATTTATTACCAATATCTTGGAACATTTTAGATAACGATAAAATCGATTTTACTTACATTGTTGGAATAAGAATGAATGTAAGATATAAAAAACAATTTTACAAGTTCTTGGTTTTAAGTTTGTAAACAATTAAAAGAGATCAGAATTCAGGAAATTACAATGAAAATATTATTATATGAGTTATACTTAAATATAGTTCTATTAATTAAATAGTTTAGAAGGGATTAAAGTTCTGGTACTTTGTGAGATTACGAGAACAACGCTTCCATTTTATGTTTAATCCTTCAGTGGATAATTTATCCCTTTAACGTTTAAAATAAATCCTTAAGAATATTTTTTTATGAATAAATGAAATCATGAAATGTTAAAAATAATAATAATTGCGCACTAAAACAATTGTAATTAGAATCATAAAGTTTATTATAGTAATTAAACTCCTACAGTAAAATACCAAAATCTGTTTATTTTCCTATTTTCTTAGTATCATGTAATTAAGTAACAAATTATTAACACCTATAATTATTATTTGTTTTAGTTTGTTTTAATTGTTTGAAAATTTATTTCGGGTAATGCATCAGCTAGCAAAACTATTCATTAATCTCGTTAGTATTAATGACGTCACAAAAGTATAGAATAGTGTTTTGTATGTTGACGTCATTTATGCCTTAGTAGTATACGTCATTACATAAAACCGGAAATCCGGTATTCAACATTTTCTCATTAAACAAAAAGGTTGGTATTCTATAAAACGTACAGACACATGTTTCTACCTAACATAATACAATAGTATAATACATGTACATTATACGACCACTTTTAGATTTATACGGCGCGTATAAAAAGATTTCAAAGAATTTTATGAAAATACATTAAATTACAAATGTTCTACACAAATGTTGTTTGATTTTATGTTTTAAATTAATAAAATTTCGCAAAATAAATCTATAAATACAAATAATACATACAGTAGCTCACACTCCAAGTCGCAGAAGTCTTTCTTAGAAGTTTATTTCAAAATTGCAATTTGTCATTCATTCAAATTTACAAAAAGACAGTTTAATTTTTCCTTATTCTTCCTGTATATTCCCTTTTTCGAGCTTATTTATTAGAATTTCGTCTAATTGCAGTTATTATTTCCAAAATATCCAGACTGTCTAAGTATTTTTAGCATTTTTCAGCAATTATATTGTAATTTTAGATCAGTGATGGCAAATTAATGAACCACAAAGGTTTTTTAAGTGGCTTATTTTTATATCATAAAATGGATAATAGACCCTTTTTTATTAACTGCACCCCCTCCCCTTTATAAATAACACTATTAACTTAATGAACCCAGGGCTAGTATTAAAAATAATAATAATGTATTAAATTTGACCTTATTCTCAAAATGGTTTGCTATCACTAATTTAGAAAATTATTTTTTTTATTTTAAATTTGTAAATATATTATTTCAATTGAGCCATTGTAAGTATTAGTTAGTTGCTTGGGCTTTGATTTGATTTATGTTATTGTGAGAAGAATGAATAGCATAATAGATAAATTTATTTTGTAGTTGGGGTCACTGAACAGCAATAATGCAATTTTATATTTTGATTTCATGTTTAAATGGTAGATAAATTGAATAAGAATGGTAGAAAAATTAGCGAGTCGAATTTATCGACGGTCATTTTAGGTGAAGTCCCTAGTGTCCTCGGTAAATCTACATGGAGACACCCGAAAATTTTTATATTCCTCCAGTGCATCATTAAAATTTTTTCCTTTCTTCCTTTAAGCCTCAAAAAAAGAAGAAGTTATTTGTGTTTGAAAAGACATCCTGTCCGATACAGGACGCATAAATAAATATATGGGTTCCGTTTTTATGTCCTTTTTTTCCACCAAACACACAAATTTATTTACAATTCAAGATGTTTTTGACTATTTTCAGTCATTTGTAGGTCAAGTTTTTTTCTATTTTAACTTTTTAATTAAATAATATATATTTGACTTTTAGTTTCATACAATAAAGGAATGAAAAATTGATTATTTTGTTGAGGTAAATATAATGTTGGAATTATTTCTTTCGCATGAATAAAATATTTTAAATAATATCATGTATACATTAACCTAGTGGCCTACATTTATTTCATATAAATGTCATACATATTTTTATTTAAATATTAATTTTTACACCTCAGTTTTATTATTTTTATCGTTATTGATCAACAAACTGAATATAACTTTTAAACGTTTATTTTTGTAACAACAAAAACGCTTGTTATAACCGATGGTCGTTATATAGATGAACAAAACAAAGCAATTATTATTTTTTGTTCGATTTTTGTTTTAATTTTTATTCTTATTAAGGCAATGGTTTTATAAAATATTTTTAGCTTTCAAAAGTTCAGTTTTCATAACAACAAAATCGTAAACCTAAACTTTTAGGATAGTGTAAGGGCCTTTTTTCCACGATACTTATAAAATTTATCGTAAAAAAACTGGGGCTTTATGTATTTGAAAAATGAGAGAGCTTGTTATAACCGATATCCTTGTATCCGGTGCGTCATTATTTTTAATTCCTACAGTATTTATAAATTCAGGACTCACAAAATTTCAATTTTTTCAAACCGAATAAATTAATTTACAATAATGGGGAATTAGAATTATAATAACCGAAATAAATGCAGTATTATTTACAAACCAACCATGAAATTATAATATTAAAAATTTTCACCGAAGCAATTTGGTACAAAATTTAGTTCATAATTAATTTAAAGCCGAAACTCGATTACTAATACAAGTGCGTTGGTTGGCTGTTTTAGTATAGATTTTGCAAATTTGCCTCCCGGTTGTGGTCAACGCTGCGCTTGGTCTAATTAGCAGGTGGTCTGACTGTACGACACTGCTCCTGCTTTCTAGGCTAATCAACGGAGATGGCGCACAACCCTCAACCCCTTTTTACCTCCCACAATACCCCTCACATATGATATTTACCAAAAATATATCGCTAACTATTTATATATAAAATAATATGCGTTCACGTTGAGAAAATTGTGAAGCAACAGAAATAAATAAATAAATAAAAAACCACGAAAGAATCTGATTCCCATAAATCAAAAAGATACGTCAACTTATGGTTATTTATGATATTGCGGTAAATTTCACGTTGAAATTGACAAACACTGTAGCCATTTTGAATTTATATGTTAAAGCTCAGCTTAACTGTAATTACAAACTCGAATTTTGCTTAATACTAAGATAATACCTGTATATATTTCGGTGTTCCTTAATTTAATTTATTTTTTTATTTTTACGGCGTAGAATATTGGAAATTATTTAAATTTAATAAATCAAAAAATGATAAATGAACTATTACTTTCATGATATAATAAAATTGTCATTTTTTATGATAGATTAGATACACCACCAACCGAAAATTGTAACAGCTTTGAAATTTTATATTTAATATATTAAAACCGATATCTTCCGACGATAACTATCAGTTTTTTTGTATAAGAAAATCAATAATAAATGAATTTTACAATTTTTTGTAGTACTAAGGGATCAATCAATGAACTAACAACCAAGATAAGAAGTTGCAGACAGAGTGAAAACTAATGTTGTGTAAAGATAAACTACGTAAGTAATAAATTATTGTTTTCACCAAACGCCCACTAGAACTAAATGTTTACTGCACTAATTATACGGTGCACTAACTATAGTAGTGCACAAATCACTAGTTTTTTCTTTGTTTATTTGAAAATAAGAAAATAAAACTTTAAAACCAACTTGTATATTATTGTAAGTCGTAACAAAATATATTTTACTATAGAGTATTGCAAGTTATATCAAAATATATGAAATAATGTTGTTGATATTTCCTTTGGGCTTTCATATTTTATATCTAGAAAAATTTCAATGCATTTATTTAAAAATAAACTCTCAGAAATGCGGTATCTCCGCGGTATCATCATTGAGTGTTTAAAATCATTTTATTAATAAATTTTGTAAGGCTATGATGGTTTGTAAGTTTTATTTTGTTAGAATAAATAACAAAGAAGAAACTAAAGTATCTGCATTGAATAAATATAAACATCCGACTGAGATAAAATGTTAGAAATGGCGTCGTTGGTTGGCCAAATACGCATTGCGTATATCCGGAGCGGTTCTTCCGGTCGCGAAGCCGAACTAAAGCCTGACCGGTGTTATAATTACATCACATCCGAACTATTACCCATACCATGCACGTACACGATACACCAGAAGCTTTTGCAACTTTACTCTAAAAAAAAAAAAGCAAAAAAAAAAGTTGTCGATTTTCTACAAGTAACTTAATTTCGAAATAATAAAACGATTGTAATATAAACGGGTGATTATTATTCCAATTCGAAACCATTTAGGAGCAATTTAAGTGTAACATACTGTGACGTGGTAAACAACCGTAAATCACAATTTTCAGTTATGGCATACCACCTGGTTACCCGGTCTACAAAATGAGTCCAACAAGGAAACGTGAAGCCGAAGGGTTGAGGGCCGAAAATTGAGGGCTACCGGTGGAATTATTAAATCGCGTGTAGACTCTGAACCTACCAATGAAACGAGTACAATTGCTATGCTCAGAAATACAATTTATGATCATATATTAATTTGTGTTTATAAATACACGGACATACATACATACATAATTTATGTATGTCTCAAAATAGATTTTACATTTTTAAATTGAAAAACACTTATCTATTATCACTTTAGTAAAATCGCTGTAAAATGTTCAATTTTAAAGATAATGTTATATATCGTGAATATCTTAACAACTTATAGTTTCTATATGATATTTATAGCTATATTTGAAAGCTTCTCATCAAAATAAACCAGATAAGTTAATAAATATCGCTATAAAACGCGCAAGTTTTGAGATAATTTCATTAAAATTACAAATAACAAGTAAAATGACACGAGAAATCAACTGACTCTTATAATTTTAATATCTTTACTTATTTCCAAGCTACTGAAATTTATTTGAATTTAAAGTAAAAAATTTTAAATTTCTTTATCGCAAATATCTTGACAAATAATAGTTTTTGTATTATATTTAAAAACTGCTCATCAAAATGAACTAGATAAAATAATAAGATAACAAATTTTGCAAAAAACGAAGGTATACTCCTTAGAAAATTTTCAGTTTTCGAAATATCGCAGTTCTTGAGATAATTTTATAAAAATTACATATAATATGTAAAATAATCCCTTATTTCTTATAAATCCTTGCATCAAAATAAAGCCGCTAATTTTATGTCAAACATAATACAATAAAATAAATTCTAGAACAGGAAGTAACACATAAAATAAAATAATCAAACACACATGTAAAAATAAATAAATAAATAACAAAAAATGGTTTTTAAAAAATTTGTATTTATTTAAAAAAAATGTATAGTTTTCTTTGTAACCATGTGAAGGGCCAATGTATTATTAAATTAATGGTTATATTATTCCAGAACTTTTTAATTGTTTCCAATTTCCAGTTTAAATAAACATAACTTTGTTATTTCGGAAGTAAAAACCTGAAAAATAAGTATGTTAATAAAAATAAAACAAATATGTACGTATATATAGTTTCCTTGAAAATATTTATCAGAAAAAAAAATGAATTCCTGAATATATATGTACAATATCCAGAAATAATATCAACAAGTTTCCGTTATGAAGATATTAAAATGAAATCAACTTGTTGAAGAAAATAAATTTTAATGAATTATTTTTTCTAAAGCAACAAAATTTGATTAATGCCCAAATAATACGAACAGTATGTAAATTCGATTTTAAAAAACACTGAATCAATATGTAATTATGCAAATAGATAAAATTTTTAATAGGATTTTTACAACGTTTGTAGTATATAAAAGTGCTAAAGTTTAAGCAATTTAATAAAGATTTAGTTCCAAAGCCGAAACACATTCATCTCTGGAATTAGTGTTTCGAAAACTTTCCTAATAACTTACTAACGATGCTTAAGTATAAAAAGCACGTGTTTTATTCTCACGGTATAGTTTTTACGATGTTATATTTTATGATGTTGAATTTATATTCGCTTATCGTTATTTTACAAATTTTTTTAACGATAAATCTTATCATATTAAACGTACAATTCTTGTATATATTGGACTAGGTTTCTCAAAAACGACTCTTTGATGAAAATCAAGGATTTGGGTATATTTTGGGTCAAAATTGATCAGTCCAGCAAAAATCATTTATATGACTAGATAATGAAGAATTATTGACAAATATAATGAAAGATATCGAATTACTACAAGATATTGCTTCAAACAAAAAGGTGCATTAACTGAATGCAGGCTTGAAAGAAAGAGTAATACTTCTGCAACCCAATAAATTAACACTTAAGAAGCCAGAAATATTTAAAGTACTCTTACCACAGGAGAATCTATATAATTTTTTATAAATTAATGATGATTCCGAGCGAGTATACTTGTGAAAAAAGTAACAATTAATAATAAGTAAAAATAAAAATAAAAATACATTAGTTATTGGCACTTAAATAAATGTACTTACATTTGAATGACTGTGGCCTGAATATATATCGATTTAATAAAACAATTTTCATTAAACATGTTGTCATGTTAACTTTTTATTTTACTATTGTTCTATAAACATTATTTGTTGATAAATTTAATTATAACAACATTTTTGTAGTTAAATTTAGATATTTCATTTGATTGAAATTATACTGTGTTTGAATGAAAAATAGCAACGCAACGGGAAATAATAAAAATTCATGATTTATAAAAGGTAAAATCTGTTTGTAATGAGTGAGATAAGTTGAAAGTGAATAAATTATCATTTTATTTAGTTGAGAGTAATGTTGATGTGTTGGGCGCGCATCAAGTTCCTGTTAGATTTAATATAAAGTGCTTTTAGACATGAGTTTAGTGTCTCGCTCGGGTCAATGTTATTCATCAATCAATATTAATTTTATAGACATAGATATAGTTTCGTGTGAATTTTCGCATCTTATTTCCGTAAATAATTTATTTTCAAATGTAATATGTACAAAGTATATATAGAAAAAGAATAAAATGGGAATATATTATTTTTTGGTGGATATAGAAGCTTTGTAAAGATGTTCGGTAGTTTTATAGGAAAGGAAATACAACACAAAACAATACGACTTGTTAAAATCACTGGGGAATCGTAAATGTCTTTGTCAAAATGTGAAAACTACTTTTGCACAACAAACAAATGTTATACTTACAATGTAATTCAACTTGTATATAAAAATAATACCTTTTTTTTATTATATGTATGTATTTCATACAAAGATTATTAGAGATACAAATACAATTCAAGTTTATAAGACTTTCTTGACAATGGTATCTTATTATTGGAAACTTTTAATTGGACCTGGGTATGTTTTTTTCCAATAAGAATTAAATTATTTTTAATAAAAAATACTAGATTATTCTTATAATGAAGCACAAGACGTTTTAAAAACTCTCTTTCATAGGTATAGCAACTGATGATGATAAGAAAGAAAAAATATATTTTTCTAGGAAATAGAAATTAAGTTTTAAAACTAAACAAATGCATACAATCAGGGATGTAACTAGCATTTTGTGGGCCCTGGGTAAGACTTTCAAATTGGACTCCCCCCCCCTTAATTAGAAAAAAAAATAAACATGCATATACGATAATTCTGAAGCTCCCATAAGAATAAGTTTGGTAACTTAATAAATAAACACAAAATAATTATTCTTTCAAGGGTTTCTGCTAATAATTTTATATTTATAAAAAAAAATAATTACAACATTTCAAATTTATTTAAATTGTGTTTCTTTTGATTCTTTTCCCGCAAATTTATCAATTAAATCATTAAGAAATTAACTGAGATGAAATTTTCTGCATACATTAACCAGCCTATAACACGGTATTCTAATAACGCGAAACGAAACTGGTGACAATGAATTTCATACAACTTAACTAACATTTAACTGAGATGCAATTTTTTTGAGAGACCTTCCTGGGCCTGGGGCAAGTGCCCCTGTTGCCCCTACCTAGTTACAGCCCTGCATACAATTAACCCGCCTATAACACGGTATTCATATAACGCGAAACGAAACTGGTGACAATGAATTTCATACAACTTAACTGACATTTAACTGAGATGCAATTTTTTTTGAGAGACCTTCCTGGACCTGGGGCAAGTGCCCCTGTTGCCCCTACCTAGTTACAGCCCTGCATACAATTAACCCGCCTATAACACGGTATTCATATAACGCGAAACGAAACTGGTGACAATGAATTTCATACAACTTAACTGACATTTAACTGAGATGCAATTTTTTTTGAGAGACCTTCCTGGACCTAGGGCAAGTGCCCCTGTTGCCCCTACTAAGTTACGACCCTGCATACAATTAACCCGTCTATAACACGGTATTCTTATAACGCGTAACGAAACTGGTGACAATCTTCTGGTGACAGCAAATTTCATACAACTGACATAAAAATGATCAATACTTCTATAATTATTACTAAGTTTTAATTACCAATATTTTTACATATTTCCCGTAAATTGAAGTTGTAAAATTTATCGAAAAACATAAATATACTTCAATTGAATCCTCATAAAGTAGAAAAAAGCGGTAGTAAAGATATGTAAAAGTGTACACGTATGCAGTTTACATTTCCCAATCGGACGTCCGAATAGCAATGTTGCTGATTTGTGTTCTCTAGAGAATCCACAGCTCGCGTACACACACAAATTGTAAATTGCCGTTAAAACGACGACTCCCCGAAAAAAAAATCTATTCGACACTTGATGAATTACTAATTTTTAATCTGTTTCTAAGTGCAGATGTATTTCAACATCACTTTTGACATTATCTAAATGATATACGCACTTTATTATTATTATCATTCATTCATTCATTCACTTATTTTTATTTTTTGTGTCGACAATGAATCATTTTCAAAAGGGATTATTTATTATTGCGCTATTTATTATGGTTAATATATATTATGAAAATTAATTGTTTCGCGTATTTTAAAATTCGCATGATGTTATACAAATGAACCATTTTATTGATTATTAATAACATAGAAATATTAAATTATAAACAATACTTTGATTGTTATAAATTGTTATAATATCATATTATTATCTTCGAAAAATATAATTTCTAGTGGCATAAATTCATATATAATATGTAATATATACGATTAAGTACAAAAAGTACTTTAAATATAACATTTACTAATTGTAAGTCCTTTAAAAGGTTAATATAAAGTAAATTAACAAAAATTACTCGCGAATTTTCGCTTTGATCTTAGGTATTACGCTTGTTAAGACTTAGTGCTTTATTGATATCTTGAACAATTCCTTTTAATTAAAAATATACCTATTCAAAAATGGAATGATAACGAAGCATAAAAAAATTGCATGTAACAGAGATGCAAAACTGGTGTACAAATATTTAAACAATGGAAACAGAAATATAATTACAAATTTAAATCGAAAACCGTGGAAATATAAATACCAAAACTGACCCATTTTAGCGGTAATATAGGTTAAAATAAATAATGCAATTGAAATGCAACTGAATTACGGTCAATTAATTTTAATAAGATCAGCTTGATTAACAAATTTTGTTAAATAATATAATAAAATCTTTGTTGACATTTGAATTTCCTGACAGTATTAACTGTTATCGTAAATATTTGACTTGGATTTTATTACAGAATAAATATTTTCGTATTTTAATCACAGAATGGTGGATTTCTTGAATTATTTTTTGTTTCACACATTTTAATTAAACATTTTTTGTTGGGTTTTCATGGATTAAAAAAGGAGACACGTTATTGTTTTTTTCTTCCGTTTTTGCAGTTTTTATCGCACATATTTTTATATACAAAAAGTGCACGCATGGAAATGTAAAAATAATTTTGATCTAAGGACGTTTGTTTTATATGTATTGAATACTGTAGGGTTATGATTCGATATATTGTTATACTAATGGATATATTTGTAAAACATTTGTACAAGAATCCACCTGGTAATGTATAAATTAAATATGAGTTATTGATTTATTCTTTGGTTGTCGTTTCTTTGTTGACCGTTTATTCGATCGTACCGGCTATATAGCTATTTTTCTTTAATTTTATTCATTTTATTATAATTATTTTGTTTTTATTTCCTTTCGCATCGATTTTAATTTTACACAATTTTCTAATTAACGAATTCTCTTCTATTTTAAGTGAATAATGTTTGTTATTAAAAGGTTTATTTTCAGTTGAGAAGTTATAAATAATAAAGTGTTTATTATAAAAGTAAATGTTTTAATGTTGAGTGAATATAATGTGTGCGTATGTCCTTGTTGTACAATTGGAATTAATCAAAGTAATACTGTCGGAGTCGGTAGATATAGTAGTATAATCGAAATAATTATGCAATTGAAGCGTGAATTATAATTTTACCTCTTCATAGATGAAATTATCAATTTCTTCAAGAGGTCGACCGTAGAGTTTTTTCGGGAATGGTTCATATTTATGCGGTAAAACTGAACCATCTTCAACACTAAGTTTCCGTCTTGGTTGAAAACCGTATTCGCGAACCAGTTGCACGGTTTTATTTTCGTATCTTTCGAGTGATTCCTTGGTGAAGGGCTTAACTTGTGCCTTAACAGGATGACGTGGGGCCGGTGTGGGGCCCGCTGTTGCGGATATAGTGTTTTCAGAAGACTCGACATTGACCCCTGTGGAGGGCCCGGGGTTTGGCGCCTCCTCAGCGGCATGGCCCTCCGAGTCGGTCATTGCACTATTGCACTCACTCTCGGCACTAACACCGACCCTCTCACTCGCCACCTCATTGCAAGGGGACACTAATTTTTTATTCGATTATTAATTTTAATTTCAACATATTTTTGTCTATTTATTTATATATTTATAATTATTACTAATATTGCATTTCAATTTTAATTATTATCATTTAAAGTTTCTTAAAACTACATATTTAATTATTTATTCTTATACATTTTTTTAATATCTTCTTAATTTTCGAAAAAAAGGAAAAAGTTTAAAACCACTTAAAATCACTTATTCGAAAAAATTGTTGATTAAAATTGAAAGTAGGTATGTATGTGTGTATATATGTGTAAAATTGGTGTATGTGTGTTAAAGTGTAGAATACGTGTAGCGCGCGTCACCGTGCCACCAGCATAGAATGTAAAGACGCGTATTGGCGGTTTCGACGTGGCAGTTAGACCGCTCGACGCAGACTGGACGCCCGGAGCGTCAGCCAGCCGGAGACGATGGTGGCGACGCCAAGGATTCGACGGCACTACACAGAAACATTAGGTGACGGTGTTGCAATGTGCAAGGATTCCGAAACAACCTTTTTTTCCCCAAAACCTCTTCTCTATATAACAATTTCTGTTTTAAACTGCTTAAACGCGCAAATTGGTGGATGCGCCAAAATTATACAATTTAATATAAATACAAAGTCTGCAAATTGAAACTATTATATTAATTTTTTGTTTTTTCCTGTTATGTTTTTCATTTATCTACACACAAAGTACAACGGCAAAAATTTGAATAAGTCTACATATCTGTTGTGTTCTTCAATTTTCATAATGATCATAACATACTTTGTTCCGTCTATGTAGGGCTACAAACATATATACATACATACATATATAACTACACTTGGTGTACAAATAAACAAATAAAACCGTGCAGAGAAGACAAGGACTATATACGATACTCTAGAATAGTTTGCACTTTGGTTACATACTGAGTTACTTGTTGTTAAATTGATTATTTCTTTACATGAGATTTGTGCAATGTATTTATATTTATTCTCAACTAAATCTTCCCCAGAAAATAATGAAAATTAATATACTTTCAATCTATCATATATGAACTTGTTGCTATCATACAAGTAATTAGCTAGATACTTGAAAGTTTCAAATATTTCCTCTATATAACATATATATTTAGTAACATCCTGTTTGCAAAACAGCGTTAATATATCACGTTGAAGTATGTTTATTAGTTTAACTAAATATGCAATGAAACGATTGAAAATTGTCGCAAAAATGTAATTATTATCTTTATATTTCATTACGCTTTTGAAAGTATTCATTTTACGAACAAAAACTTTTCATCTTGATACAAAATTTACGAGTTTATTCATTATACGAAGAACATTTCATTTTCTAACACAATTAAATTTCATTACGACTTTATCTTTATATTACAATTGTTATTATTATATATTTTAATGAAGTTTTCTTAAGATGTATTTCACTGAAAAATCTTATTTCATCAAATATTTTTGGTTATATACAAACAAACCACGAATACAAATTATTCAAATTTTGTCTTTGATCTTCATATGTATGTATGTATATTTACTTGAGATTCTCGCTAATGCTTCAAATTTGTTATTCAATTACATTAAAATGCATTAAATTTCGCTTTTACGATATAGTTGGATTTTTACGTTTTAAATATTTAAATTTGTTGTTAGTTAATTGTAATTTTATATATATTAATGGGTAAAACATCGCGTGATTTTAAAATAAAACAGAAATAATAAAAAAACTAATGCATATACTAAAGTAGGTAAAGGTTTAAGTTTAGTTTTATATATGTTACGGATAAAAACTAAATCTTGGTTATATTCAAAATGCGTTTTTAGTTAAAAACAAAATACAAGATATTCCAAAAGGGTCGAGGTATTTCCGAAGTTTGGATTTCAATCGCAAAATTTAATCGTTGAAGATGGTCTATTGGTTTTAATTCTTGCACAAGCTGAATTTTGTAAAGTTTAAGATGCAAATCCTTCCTAAGAATTCTTTGTTAAGACGATTTTCGAACGTTTAATTCTTGACCCATTTGGGACATTCTGTACTTAAATCTATCAGAAATTAATTGTAAAACTAATTGTTTAAACAAAAAAATGTAATTTCTAAGTCAAGTATTATCCAATAATTAATTGTTTGTTTATCAAAAAAATTGATTTTTCATTTATTTGATTTTAACTTACAAGACTGTTTATATATATTTCGTATCTTTATACTGATAATGATCATATATATTATAGTTTTGAAATTTATTTTTAATTGCAACTCTGATCTAAAGATTTTATCTAAGGGCTTGACTTTTTAACCAATATTATACGGTTAATACGTATACTAAGTATTTTATTAAACTATAAACTTGTATTTGACAATAATTATATCAGTTTTTTATGAAACTTTGATTTTAAATATAATTATGTCTTTAAGATGATACATAGATATATTTGGAAGGTAAGACGCAAATTATCTTCTGTTCAAACATTTAAGGAAACGCAAAATTCGATCGAATAATGAAATAAAATTCTTGGGTCGCAATTTTCCTTTTTTTTTTTAATATTTTTAGGATAATATTTTCGATATACAGAGTTAGTGTAACTAATAATTATAATATAAAGCGCAATTAAATTTTATATATGTTCCAATTAACCGATAAAAAAATATAATATTGAATAATATTTTACAATGAATGACATTAACGACAATATATATTTCAATTAAAACATCAAACTATATATAATTAATAAAATCATTAGAGAGATAAAAACATATTTCATAAATTTAAAGCATTAATATTAAGCTCTCGGGGTTGTTGATACAAATCCGGAAATGCTGTAAACTGTATGAAATTTTGTACACCTGAAATTATTCTAAGTAACGCTTCAGGCAAATTACATTTCAGGTTGAAGGTTTCATTGTTATATTGTTAATATAATAATAACGGAATGGAATATGTTGTCAATTTTATTTAACGGTAAAGTTAATTGTCGTAGCGCATGAATGTTGCGTGATATTGTCGCGTGCGTCCCCGTGTGTCGCCGCAAACCTGCAGTGCAAGCCACTTGGTGACGTGTACCCACCTATGACGCAAAAATCAGAAAATAACCGCAGTGCCTTATATGTCATACCGCCTTATTTACTTTATCCTCATTCTAAATACTCTAACAATTAATCTATAAAAATCCATATCTTATACTTGAATATCTAATAGTTTTTAAATTATTTTCCGATATTTCATTTTAAAAGGAATCAATTAAAACTAAGCATATATCGATTTATAATAACTACCCTTTTTGTAACATATTTTAGGGGGTGTGCTGCCCTCTGTAATCATTTCTATTTAACATTTTATCGAAAATTAAATTTACTATTTGTTATTATAATCTTTAATATGTTAACGTGCAAGGATGTTTATAAATTACTAACATATTTTTATGTTTAAAAAAATAATCAATTTTGTATGTCGTAAAAAAATAAATTTACTCTTTTATTTCTAGGAAATATACTTTAAAATTTTAATTATCTATGACGTGTTGCATTTATTATTATTTTATTTTAAATTATCTTTGCGGCAAACACAGAATATATATTGAATCAAGACTGAAACTCGCCGAATATTTTATTTATTTCGTCAAATATTTTAAATTTTAAAAAGTATTTTGAGTACGAACAAAGTTTTCTTTATTTTATGTCAATTTAAGTAAAATTTTAAGCAATTTTGGTATTTTCAAAAGCGTTTTAAGATAGTTTTCGGTACATTCTACGTAGAGAGATCGCAATTTTTTTAAAGAATGTATTCTATGATGATTCATAGAATTACAACCAATGAGATTTATGTTTAAAATCAGAGAATCCTATCGTGTAACATGACCTGTTTAACCTGGGGGGCCAGGCCGGTTATTGACTGAAGATAAATAAGCTACAAATTATACGAAACATGTTTTAAAATTAGTGATACATCATTTTATTATATACCATTCAGTATTCTGTGTTCTAACACAACATAACGCTACGAATCTCTAATAAAATATATTTATTATTTAATATATTATATTTATAATATGTCTGCAGTTAAAGTAAGTATTTTTTTATTTTATTTTATTTTATTATATATTATTTACGCGTTCATTTCAAATTAATATTATTTAATTCCGTTTTCTGCAGCGATTAATATTTATTTTCCTTATCTGCGGAAGTAAAGATAACGCAAAATGCAATTATGATAAAAAGATAAAAATATATTTTTTATATAATTTTAAGAATCATTATCATACGTATTATTTTTTGTCGAAATTCTCAAGGTTAAATGAAATTGTACTTTAAAAAACCGGAATTATATTCTTAGAAATGATTTTGATGTAGACAAAAACAAAATTTGTATTTTTTAATTTTTTTTTTTTTTAAATGTAGATTGGAATTATTGGGGGTTCAGGTTTAGATGACCCAGATATTTTAGAGGGTCGTACTGAAAAAACTGTTTACACCCCATATGGAGCTACCTCAGATGTTTTAATAGAGGGTAAAATTGGAGGAATTAATTGCATTTTATTAGCAAGACATGGACGCAAACATTCCGTGACTCCAAGTTTTATAAATTACCGTGCAAATATTTGGGCTTTACAAAATGAAGGTTGCACTCATATTATTGCATCAACTGCAACTGGATCTCTCCAGGAACACATCCAGCCAGGAGATTTAGTCATCTTGGATTCCTTCATTGATCGGTACGTTAATTAATCAAACCTCAGAATATAGATTAACTTACAAAAGTCAAAATCTATTTAAATCATCATTGGTTTATTATTTATTAACAGTACAACTCGTCGGGACCAAACTTTTTACGATGGTCAAGAAGGCCATCCACCAGGAATATGTCATTTACAGATGGAGCCAGCGTTCTGTCCACGTACAAGAAAAATTTTAATTGATACTGCCAAAGAATTAGGTTTTAAATTTCATGAAAAGGGTGTTTGCGTCAGTATTGAAGGGCCTAGATTTTCAAGTAAAGCTGAGAGCTTGATGTTCAAACAATGGGGAGGTGATGTTATTAATATGACTACTTGTCCAGAGGTGAGAATTATTATTACCCAGCATTGAAATCTCCCATCAAATATTTTTATATAAAACGCGAAGCGGAAATAATAACGAGATTATATCAAAAAAAAATATATCAAGGTTTTATAAATTATTATTTTTTTATTATATTAAAGGTCGTTTTGGCTAAAGAAGCCGGGATATGCTACGCGTCAATTGCAATGGCGACAGATTACGACTGTTGGAAATCAAGTGGAGAAAAAGTATGCGTTGGAGATGTTCTTGCAACTTTTAAGAAAAATGTTACTAAAGTTACTAAAATGATAACAACAGCTGTACCTAAAATTGGTGCAGAAAAATGGGACGAAACATTAAAAGAATTAAAAGTATTTCTTCCATTATTAATTGCAATATAATTATAATAAATTGTTTATTTTGCAGGAAACCGTCCAATCAAGTATTATGTTAGCACATTAAAAATGCCTCAACACATTCCAAAGAATTGTACTTAGATTTAGATTATTTGCATTTACACTTTCTTGTGCCTCTCTTAACAAATATACCAAATATATTTAAATAGTTTGTGGAATGGAAATTTTAAAAAAACATGTTTTAAAAATTAAATATATTGTATAACATACAAAATATATAAATAAATACGTACATTGTGAAATAAATTTATTACATTTGACCATGTACCTTAAAAATAATTCGTGTCTTTCAAAAATATGACTATAATACTGTCTTATTCTATTACATATATACAAAAATATATTTTTTTCTTCTTAGAAATTTACTTTAAACTTTCAGTCAAATTAATTTATTTATTTAAAGTTCCGGGCCGGACGATTTTCTCCTAACGTATTTATTGAAATAATCCGGACGCCAGCATTTACAAGAACCTGGAATTAAAAACCAATCGTAGTATAATCGGACTTGGAAACAACCGAAATTATCAACTCCATCACAATGGACTGGTTTTGAGGTTGTTGATATGTCTGATTTTGTTGCTTGCAGACCTGCTCTTTTATGAAGATATTGTTGGTACGCCTAAAAATTTTTAAATTAATTTTTAAATTTAAAGGGATGTTTATGGAAGTATACTTGGAAGTCTTGTACCGGTGGTGGAGCAGACGCTGAGACAGGGCTTCGTTGAGGGTTGTTAGTATCAGCTCCTGTCAAAACAGTATCAGGATAATATATTTCCGCAACTAATAAACTAGACCATCTAGGGGATGATAAACATCCACCATCTAAATAATGGCAACGTGATTGTAAACACCTTAAAATAATAATTAATAATTAAAATAATTAATTAATTAGATTTTTTAAAGTTAAGCACCGTGTAACTTCAACAGTTTGCGTAAAATACCCTTCATAAGGGATTTGAACAACGTATCTCCAAACACCTTGATAATTTTTCGCAAAAACAGGTGTCGCGTATTCAACTTTAGCAGGACATGGAGTCGGTGGACCTTCATATTTCGGGGGTGCAACAACTTCATCCCTGCGTTCAGCAGCTAAATGTGTATTTTGCGCAGTAATTAAAGGTTCCCCGTTAATTGCTTTATACAACATGCAGAAAACACCACCTTGATCGCAAAATTTGCGACCATCTCTTGGCGTGGAATTTTCCGATTTTGTTGAAGTATCACGTTTTAAACGTTCACTACGGTACGGTGATATTCTAGAAGGAAAAGTTGTTAATTTCTTTTCTTAGAAATTCGTGTTCATTTAACTTACGTATTCTGCGAAATTAAATCATCTTGTAATTGTGCTACTTTTGGAAGTGTTTCATCTGCTTTTAATATTGGCAGTGTTCGACTTAAATATTTTAATGTGTGATTTCTTATTAATTCACTAAAAATATTTATTTCATTATATAATTATTTATTTATAAGTTATAATTATAACTTACAATGGATAAGGAGAACCTAAAACATTTTGTCCCATGGGATTTTTAGGGATTGTACCTTTATTTAAATCACCGCATAAATTAAAAGGACTAACATGAGGTGTTTTTATTCCATCATCTTTACAATCTGCATTAGAATAAGGATAGGGTGGGGGTCGTACACGGGGTGGATCAGCATTAGGTGATTCAATAAACGCGTAATAACCCTCAGGAGGTTCTTCAGTTGCTGAAGAAGTCGTTGTATCTAAAGTATGGACGTTAGTCCAAAATATCGCAGATATCTAAAAATGAAACAGTTATTTTTGATATTAATTAATAAAATGTAGGGCAATTCGAAAAAAATAATAATAATGACGTAATAGTGATAAGTTTACGGAAAAAGTCCCGAGTATATGTAAATTAGTTGTTTTAGTATAAAGTGAAGAATTTAAATATTCCGTTAGTAAACCAGCTAACTGTAAAACTTTATATGTTATGTTATGTTGTGTTTTAGCGTATGTTATTTTATGTTACATATATGTACCTATAAGTTTTGATCTGTCACCTAGTTACGCATTTAGGCGAAACTTGTTTTTAATTCATTTAACA
>CM008236.1:271750-282716 GCA_002278615.1 Pogonus chalceus
TTTAATGATTTAGAAAGTTAAAATGGCCATTTTGGAACATTCTTTTGCTTATTTATATATTTCTTGTACGTAAAATACATTTTTTTGGAAAGAATTTCAATGTAAAGGATTATTAAGTTAACGAAAAATTATATTAATTTTTAGAACTACATAGTTAAAATGCAATATCTTTGATAAATATATTGTAATTAGTAAATTTAAAGGATTTTCATTTTAAAAAAGATCTTTTTAATGATTTAGAGAGTCAAAATGGCCATTTTGGAAAATATTTTTTCGCTTATTCATATATTTCTTGTACGAAAAAATCAATGTAAGTCAAACAAAAATTATATTAACTATTAGATAAAGTGCAATAATTTTGAAAAATGTATTTCATTTATTAGAATTAAAGGATTTATTTATCTGGTCATGATGGTAAATAAGTAAATGATGTAAAATTTGGAGGGTGCTGAAAGGGTGTTCGATAAAATAAAAATAAAAATTTTGATATTTTTTTATTTATACAGCGTCTAAGCGTGAAACAACAATGTAATCTAAAAATACGTTTTATCATATTATGATTATTAAGTGCATACACTAAATGTACGCATTTCTTCATTTTAAGTACATTGAAACTGTGTTGTAAGTACTTTTAATTTTTAACATTCTTCAAATTATTTCATTAATTTGATAGATACATATTTGCATAGCAATTACATATTTTATAATTCCCTAATTACTACACAAATGATTATGAGCATTCATGATTATTTTAGACATTATTCAATTCATTTTTTTTCTTCTTGTAGTAGTAGTAGTTGTTGTTATTGTTGTTGTTGTTGTTTCAAATAGAGAAAACAAAATGAAATAATAATTGAATTTATGAAATAAATATGTGTGTGTGTGTGTTGTAAGTGTGTAAGTGTGTGTGTGTATAAATTGTTTTTAATAATACGTCTATATATGTATATACGCAAATAATAAGACTATTTTCATATCCATATGCTTATCACACAATTAGTACGAGATACCAAATATCAGTCTTTTCTTTAAAATGAAAAATTCGTGCAAATAAGCTTATATACTTGTATGTCATAAAATTAATTGAAAATAATAAATCTACTATTTATTGTGTTAATAATAAAAAATCTATTCCCACTTTTATACAAATCTTCATCTATATATGAATATATTTTGTATTTGTTATTATAGGATGGAGTGTTTTGGCCACGTCAGTTTACAAAACAAATTAAAACTAAATAACAAAAAATAAGCAAAATTAAAATATTTAGTTCAAAAGCGAAATTCATAATAATAAATTAAACTATTTACAGGGGCAATATTTTTTTGTTTTAATTTCTAACTTTGGTACTAAACGATTAAAATAAAAAATAAATATATAAAAAAATAATTTTCTAGTCCCAAAGTTAATTAATTTATGATGTCATGATTGAANATGGCCGCAGTAACAAACATTGTTATTGTTACAAATCTTGAATGCATAATAAAATATATATATTTTATTGAAATAATGCGTTTTTATTTATTAAAAAAATGCATTCAACTTTGACTATTTGTAGCTGTTTGCCGTTGTTTTTCTATATATTTTTTACGTGCAGTTTGCAACAATAATTCTTTACGTCTTTGTAAAATTCTTTCTCGTTCTGTTGATGACTTTGAGAATCTACTACCTGTACCATTTACCTCATCACTATAAATAAATTAATTCAATAAATTAATAAAAATTTAAAAAATGTGAATTGTTAAAATAATACCTTTCTAATGTAGCAACATCAGGTATATCATCCCAATTTTTATTATGAAAATTTGAATTCGACGATGGGATAGATGTGATTGCAGGTGGAGTACTTGGAGTCACTTCTTCCCGGAAAATTGTCGGTGACACAAGTCTACCATCTAATACATTTTCAATAGTTAATTCTACAGAACGTGTAATTCTTAAATCATCTATAATCACAGACAATGGTATATGTGGAAATAATTGTTGAACCTTTAAATTTTTAAATACAAATAATTAATAAATATATTATTTTTATTTAATAATTTTAAGTTAAATACTTGTCTAGCCATTGCATCAAGTTGCGATGTAGGTGCAGGAGGTGGATCAGCCCTTAACAATTGAGCATGTGTTACCTCAACAGAGAAACTCGGTAACCAAGAAACATATCTTGAACCGTCGAAATGGAAGAAATGATTTGGTTGTCTTCGTGTTGGCGCTTGGCCATCATTTTGTAAATCTGTATTCAAAAGTGGATCTAGTCTGGAAGAGACATCCATTGATCCAGGCGATTGAATACTTAATGCCAAACGACATGTTGGACAAGATGTATCTTGTTCCAACCATGATTGTAAACAAGATCTATAATAAATATATTTATTTAATAAATGTCATTAATTATCTAATTATTAAATTTTAATTACGTATGAAATAAATGTGTACAAGGTAATTTCCTTGCAGTTTCCATTTTCTCCCAACAAATAGCGCAATTATCTGAATTTTCTGCAAGTTCATCTCTAGACGCTAATGGATAACTATATAACAATTATATAAATATAAATAAATAAATATACATTTTTTTATGGATAATAATAATTACTTTTGTTCCATATGATTCATGACCCATAAATAATTTCTATGCTTTTTAATGCGCCTCTGTATCTCATGGAATAAATACCGCAATTGCATACAAATAACTAACGAAGCCATAGATAAAAATATATTACTCCATAAAAGCATATGTAAATGATGTACAAAGTCAATAATTAATGCAGCTAATTCAAATATAAGTTCAGTATAATAAGCAACTGGGCCACGTTTCTCCCAAACACGGCCAGTATCACCACCTCCAACGCTATTACCACCCTCTTGTCGCATATCATATAAATGCAATGCGTATCTTAATATTACATGAGTTGTACGAATTGCAAGTAATACACACTAAAATAATACAATTATAAATACAATTTTTATTTCTTTTAAATATAAATATATTTAATACTTCAGCAGCCATAAACGCAAAAGTGTTTAATCCGCCGAAAAATCCAACAGCAACACATATTAAAAACATAAATCCTGATAACATTAATATTGATGTTAAAAGGCCTAAAAGTCGCATATGACTCCAACCAGGTGTTGTAGGAGAAAAGGATAACTACAAATAAAACACATATATAACTACAATTTATCAATACAATCGAAAAATTAAAAAAACTTACATATTCAAATCTATCTTTACATAATTGCGCTAAAAGATGTAAAAACCCAAGCATTGAAAACCAAGAACACCACAACATAACTTCATCCATATATTGTACATTAATGACCCCAAAAACAAATATAAATTTATAAAAAACGAAATTCCAAAATTTATCTTTTATATGTTGTTGTTCGGAGACTCGTAATTCTCCAAAAACGAGTCTCTGTATCGCTCGCCCCATTAATATTAACCAACAATATGCCATGTTGATTAAAGTCTGGAAAATAAATAAATTATTTATTAATAAATATATATTTAATATAAATATTTGNTGTTTCGTAAGGTAGTTTTTGTTTCAAATAAAATACAATAAATACAAAACAAAAAGCATTAATTTTGAAATTAAATATTTATTTTTAGTTTAGTTAATTATCTAATTTACAAAAGCTGGGATATAAATGACGCACTATTACCTCAGATATCTATTTTTAAAAAAACTAGACGACGACGACAACGACGACGCAAATCAACTATACTATAAGAAATAGAAATCTTTGGAATAACTTAAGAAATTAATTTTATTAATAAATAATAAATGAAATATATATGTTTTTGATTTCTATTAAAAATAAAAAGATATATTGGAATCTAGTCGTCGTCGTCGTCGTCGTCGTCTTCGAAGTGAATGTTGTCGTATCAAAAAAGATGAAATAAATATAATAAAAACGGTACATGGTATTTGCTAGTGAAACAGCAAATCAGTGGCGTGCGTACCAGGAAGGGTATAAAGTGAAAACAGTATAAATATCCCTAAACTGTCATCGTATGTATAAACAAACAAACCAGATTAGAAAGTGTCCTAGAATTGTGTTATAAAAATAAATATCCAGTTATACATAGAAAATAGTTTGAACTTGATATTTGAATTAAATAATTTTCAGTTTAAATTTAAGCAAATACATAAATTTATTTATCGGTACCGGTTTCACAGTCTTAGCTTTCACTTTCATTCTATAGGTTTAAATAAGTTTTTTTTAAAATAACTATTTCCGAGTTTAAATGTTCTACAGCAATATACAACTTTACAAAATAAATTATATACAATGAATTTTATTTTATCTAAAATTATATCTTTTTATGGTTTCGCATGTTTGAAATTATGACAAAGCAAGAACTGATAATTTTTTATAATTATATCAACTTAAAAATACCAATTACTTTCCTTTTTCAATTTTCTCTGATTAACATAAAAAACTAAATCAAATTTCGATAAATAAACAAGTTAAAATTTTCCATAATTAAAAGTAGGAAAAAATAAAAGAAAAAGATACAAATATAAATTGGTTATTTTAAAGTTGAAAGTTTCATGTACATATAACTTCCGAAGACCTTGGTTTTTTCTAGGTCACTGATTTTTAATCATATAAAATATTACGCAGATTTATTTCGTGGTTGCTATTTATTGATGATGAATCAATTGGTTTTTTTTTATGCCTGAAAGAGTCCAGTTTTATTTAGATTATTATAAATTCGTAAAGAAATCGAAGTAAAAAACAAATTAACTTATAAATGTTGACGTGTTTATTTCTCTTTGGTCCCCGTCAACATATATACAAATAATTATTAATAAATATTAGTCACTAAACTGTTTTTGTACATGTTATATTATCAAAATAAATAATTCATAACAAGAGTATGTAAAAATTCCCACGGCATTATTTAAAAATCTCTTTGAACAAATTAGAATATTACAATATAAATGATTTGTCAAAAAACTGGTTGAAATATTAAAATTTTTATAGTTCATAAAATATTTATAAATCAAGGACATTTTTTGTAACAAAAATGACCTTTTATACATTATAAAAAAATTAAAATGTAACCTATTTTTTATATTATAAACAAAATGATTAGAATAATTTGTTGTTTGTGTAGTAATATAGATAACATATCAAAAAGTCTATACACTATAAACAAATTTAGTAAAATAGTTTTTATTATTTTGTCTACAGGTAAATTTCTTTGAAAATTCTATTAATTTCCAAGTATTTTCGGATACAATTAAATTGTCATTTATTGTTTATAATAATTTGATAAATATTGTTTATTAAAACTAAAATAAAAATCTAACTTTTCTGGTTTATTTATTCTTAGAAATTTGAACTTATTACTTAGTAAATTAATCTTATAATAATTGTTATTATTTATCAAGGAATTTAATAATTAGTCTAAAAATAGTTATTTATACCTTGTTTTGTAATCAATTATGAATTTAATTAAAATAATTTGTCAGATATTAATTTCAAAATAAACAAAGGGGTGAAATATAGATAACAATTGTATGTTAAAAAACAAAAGACATACATATGTTGTGTTATATCATATTTCATATTGTTTTAAGTAATTAAACATAAAATTTGATAATAATACAAGTGAAATCTATATAATAACGGAAAAAGGAATTCTTCCTTCTTCAGGGGAACATCTTAACAATTTACATACACTAAATTAGAAAGTTTCCGACAATCAAAAGACAATAAAAATTTTCTTAGTACAATGAAAGAGAAAATTTTTTATTTGAACATATAAACTGATAATTTTATTAAATAAAATTAATATTTTTATATAACTTGTTAAGAATGCGCATTGCAGTTTTATATGCATATTATTTCATTAATATGATTGGAATTTTATAGTTACATTATATAAATACATCGAATAATAAATATTTAAATAGAAAAATTTCTAATAAAAAAGTGACACATATTTTATTATAAAATTAACAAAAGTCATTGTCCTATTATGTTATTAATATTGCGAATACATCATTTTACTCTTTATGTAGTTATTAGCAACAATATTTTGCAATATTTTTAAATGAATATTATTTTGTTAAATTGTTAGTTTATATTTAGAAATAATTATAACGAAATTTAATTTATAAGCTGTTAAATTCTAGAATTAAATTTTTTATTTCGTAATTTTATTTTTTTTAACGCAATGCGCACATGGTAATCATTTTATAAATACGTGACTTTATTTTTTTTGTTATAAATATTTATTATTTAGTATTTATCTTGGTATTGAGAGTAGTTAACAATTGTTATTTTAAAAACAATATTAAATATCATAACAATACGTTATGAATAAATTATTTTCTATGGGAATTTTTAATTAAAAAACGTATTAATATGATAAGAAAATGTATTTTTATGTAATGTGTTGTAATGTTAAAAAATATTTAATTGCGTTTTGAATATTGGAAATTCTTTTAAATGAAAATGAGGGCACAATGCCAAGTAGAAATCTCCTGCAATGCTGCTATGAGGGCGGGACATTACCTCAAGGTCAAGTCGCAAGAAATCAAATCTCAAAAAAAAAATTAAATAAATAACAAATAACAATATGCTTATGTAATCTATGAATAAATAGGTATTAATTTATTCGTGAATGGCGAGGACATGGCCGTTAAATAAATAAAAATATATTATTAAAGATAGACGACGACGAGGACGACGGACAACGAGAACAGTTTATGAATAACAAGACACGATTGAAAAAGATAAGTCCGAGAGGTGAATAAACTTACCCATATGCAGTGTGGTTCCTGCAACATGAATGTTACAATTTCAGCAAAATGATGCTGCAACGAACGTGTATCATTTGATGTATTATTAGTTTTAGCAGAGCTTAATTCATTTCCAACAGTTTTAAAAAAATTTTGCGTTCCGGTATCTGCTGGGGGTGTCGTTGATGTAAAATTTGTTTTCCAATTTGGATCACTAGTTACTTGTACAGCATAATAAATGGAACCAGATAATAATAATACACTCACAGCCGTATAAACACGTAAACTTGGCAAAGGTAAACGGTCTAGCGGTATAACAGGCATTTTATATTACAATTTTATACTACCTAATAATTTAATTACATTCAAAATATATATATCTATGTATATGTATATAAGATTAAAACAACAACACACACATCACAAATTGACCGAAACTCGGAACACACCAAACAGCTGGATAATTTACCGTGTTATGATGATATATAAAAACAACATGCGGTTTTATTTTTTCTTGACATATCGAAACAACAACGCAATGCTAGTCAAAATGAAAACTGAGAACTTCTATCAACCAACAGAACCGATTTACAACAACCGACCTTCGTTTCTACTGCATTAGTATTGTGTGTTTAATGTCGTATCTCTCTATACTTATACTTATAAATGAGACTAGTAAAAGATTCTTATAAGAAATAGATAGGCAACACACAACTGTTATATATAACTATGCAATTGTGGTTGTGTACACGTCAAAATTATTTGCTTTCTGTCTTTCTAAAATCGCTTTTACCAACTGTGATCCTCTTTCAATGACGCGCAAGTTTGCGTCATTCGACGCTATATCATTTTATGTATGCGACGCGTCTAATGATTATACAACCAAGGGCACCTCTTAACATCACCCCGAACCCATATCAAAATTATAACCTAATCTGAAAGATCCCTGCATCAAAAATTACATCCCTATCAAATCAAGTCAATTCTAAATCTATAACGACCCAAATAAAATCATATTCAAACGTATCAACCTTTATTTTAATAAGATAATAGTATTTTTATAAGATATAAAAAGGTTGGGAGCCACTGCATAAGTATCGATCTTACAATCATAAACAACTTCTTCCCGGTTTAAAATGTCAATAAGTCTTAAATAAACAACAATGTCTTTGCTACATAGTTATCTACCGAATTACTATTCAATCGAAGATATATTAGCAACGCAAGAGCGTGTCCCATGTAAATTTTTAGAGACTGTGCCTAATCTAGGTAAGGTTAGGTCGATTTAGAATCGTTTCATCGTTATTTAAATCAAATTGAACTTTACAGGAAAGTTTGATTCATCTGCAGACAGTAAAGATTTAGTTGCTGGCGCAGAGTTAGAATTACCACTATGGCTAGTGCAATCGTTATCAATAGGCCGACAACCTGTTGTCGCTCCAAGTTTACCAAAGATCTACAAAGAAGCGTACAGAGAAATATTAAAAGCAGACCCCAGTGCAATTGATTTACATAAATTCAATTTGCATTTTTACGAATTCGGTGGATATATTAAAAAAATTGATCCACGCGGGGATGTTAAAGATTGTTTAGAACATGTACGATTTAAATTAAATTAATTAATTAATTTAATAGCTAATTGGATTTAATAATTTCAGACGTTTAAAAAACGATTTCGACAACTAATGGATTTATGTGAATATACATTTGTTGACCCAGATTCCGTGGATAAATTAGATTTATTAGAACGAAGATTATATCAAGATGGTCATCAAGCACGCATGAAACTAAATACGTGGTTAATTGAATCGCGAGCTCCAATTGAAGCCGCAGAAATGGTAATTAATCATAAGAAACGTAAGCGTATTGATATGGAAGCTAATAATATGTAATATTTTTCTATTTTAATGAAATAAATTTATTTTTATATGTATATAATGTGTTTTATTTATAATAAAAGGATGCATGAAAGGAAGGGAATAAGTAAAAAAAAAAAAGTAAAATGAAATATTTATTTACTAAAATTGGCAACATGATTTAAAAAAATGATTGTCATGTAATTTTGTCTATCGCACAGCCTCGTATGATTAAATGTTTTATTATAAATTGTTACATCACATTTTATCATACCATACAAATTTATTTTATTTTATTGTATCTTAAGAATAAAATTCTGGTGATCCGAACGAAATAAAATATGTATTTATCTGGCCACCATATTAGTAGTAATAACTAAAACTAATTATAATATTAATTATATTTATATAATATCAAAACATCAAATAATAACAAATTAAAAATATTTATATTGCCACTGCCAGCCTTGGTATTTTTTTTTTTTTAATTTATTTATTTAAACTAAAAATATTTTAAAAGTAAATAAAATAATTTTGACTAATTGCATTGAAATGGCATCAAATTTTGTAATTTTAAATTATTTTCGCAATAGTCATAACTAATTTGTTATATAAAGATATTTTTTACTTGAAATTTATAATTAAACTATAATCGCACTTTAGTTATTGAGCAAGTTTTTTTTTTTTTGTTTTGTTTTGTTTTTACAAATTAACACAATCTCAAGTACAAAATATTTTCTAACTACAAACTATGGAATAAATTCTATAAACTAACAGCCGAAAAAAAAAAAAAACGTATAAAATATATATACATAACTACATATAATTAACAATTGATAATTAACTAAAATATATATACCTAGTAATTAATAACAACAACCGTTTAAAAGTGTGAGCAACTCTTCATAAAATTCTATTATTAATTATATTTGAAACTTAACAAATATATTAACAGTCAATCGTAAATTATTTTTCGGAATGAATAATAATCAAGGCAAGGAGACAAATAATTATAATGAATATATACATATATAAATCGTAAATAAAACTAATAGTTTTACTATGAATAAATCATGAAATTGATTTAAAAATCGAATAATATTACGCTGCACTTTTGTTTTGTCTACAACATGCATTTTATAAAAATATACATACATATACCTTATATCTTCATAAATAAATTATATATTTCTTCCCAATATATAAAATAACTAAAAATGTATGAATAAAATAATAATTAATTAATTGATTGATTAGAAACTTGGATCAGTTTCAATAATTGGTTCTTGTTTGAAAGCAATTCGATAACTATCGCTATCTGGTATTGAGATATCTCTCATAATCATTACAGTTTCACCATTATTTGTTGGACTTGCCAAATTTGTATTTATTATTTGACTACTAGGGCTGGAACATTGTGTTAGAGCACCTGGAGGTGTTAAAGGACTATCAGGTGAGTCACTAGTACTCTGGTAACTACCAGGTCCTACAGGAGCGCCATTTGTAACTGGCTGTACTCCATTTTCAGTTGTAGCACCTATAAAAGGTGTTTTAAATACAATATAAAAACAATCAAGTTACATTTTAAGCAAATGAAATAAAAAAATGAATGTTACCACAAGTTTTGTCCTGAAACGCACCTCCTAATAGCATTTCTTGGAGTAGACTATCGATATGTGCCATTCCAAATAATTTGGCAAATTGTATTTGTTCAATCATTTGCCAAGTGATTGATTGCAATGCTGGCAAAGTTAAAAGGATTTCACCAAAACGTCCACGACTCTCATATTGCCGATCACTGATGTAATCTTCCAAATTTATTTGTATCTGATACCGAAGGGCCTTGATACGACCTGGTTCGCTAAGACCTTTCGCGTCTATAAATTTAAAATAATACTACAGTGATTTGAACGCGTCTTTAATATTTATTTGTAATGTGAAAACATACTTGGATCAAAAAATACTATAGCTTTTAAACAAGCGAATTCAGTATCGTCCATTTGAACTTCTGTCATTGGTTTTACAAGTTCGTCCATAATACGACTGCCAACTCGGCTAATGTCCAAATCGGGTGAAACTCGCGAATCTGATAACACAACAACTGCCATATTGGTTTTAGTTAAAATTGTAAACGCAATATTTTCACACACTTTATATGAATATTCCACAGTGGTACATTAAATGTATTTATCCGAAAACATGCGAAGCCCTTTCATATTCAATTCAAGTTATGAATCCTCCAAGCAATATGCGGGGTGACCATCAAATATTATTAAAGGCACACCATATAAATTTATTCCCAACATACAATTAGAAACTTAAATTGTTGTATAATATAAAAAAAA
>CM008236.1:405157-415388 GCA_002278615.1 Pogonus chalceus
TACACTGCTTTGGCTGCTGCATGCAGTCTTTGTAAGAATAATATTAAAACAAATATATTGGCTGCTGCGTGCAATCATCATTAAATATAAAATGATT
Source organism: Pogonus chalceus (assembly GCA_002278615.1). Classification (NCBI taxonomy): domain Eukaryota; kingdom Metazoa; phylum Arthropoda; class Insecta; order Coleoptera; family Carabidae; genus Pogonus; species Pogonus chalceus. Next base: position 405,255 of record CM008236.1, read on the forward strand.
ATTTTTTGAGATTTGTAATTTTTATAAGAAGTGAATTTTTAAAAAATTACATTTTGGTTTGGCTGCTGATTGTAGCCTTCATAAAACATAAAATAATCATATTTTAATAACCGGACCAATCTAATAAAACTTTTGGCTCGCTACATGCAGCTTTCATATTTCTCTCAATATACAATTAACTAAATTAATTAGTCGGCTGCTATTTGAAAGTTATCTTCACAATATTAGTTTGGTCGGTTTCACAAGAAAAAAAATATATTTATGAAATACTTAAACTAATAAACTGTAATCAAGTGTAACGGAGAAATAAAATCTGATTATCTTATCAATATTTGAAGTGAATGATGGTGGGATAGTCGTTTGAGCATAGATAATAGTAGCATGGCATGAAGCATCGACGATAAGCATAACAACACACAATCACTAACCATTGACAAGAGTCCGTGTTCGTATGAAAGCTGTCAGTCTCGGGCTCGGATGGAAATTGATCCCGGGTCCGACGAAATGTCCGAACAGCATTCATGCATAGCGAATGTAATGCGTGCATTGAAGCGCATAGATCGTACTCTACGTTCATATTATAAATCGGTGTGTATGACCGGATACACATTTCCAGAATCGGATTTCGATTCTATTTGAATTTCAATGACAAGGCTACGGAACTGACAGTCTATTGCCATTTTGCGATTTGCGATTTACCATTTGTGATTTGTGATTTGTGCTTTTGTGCATTACACTTTGCGATCGCCAATTTACTATTTGCGGCGGACATTACACTTTCATACTTTTCTCTTTCTATAATATTTATTATTTTATATATTACGCCATATGATATTTAACGCACCCCTTTTAAATGTCAATTGCGATTGACAACCCTGAGTTATTATAAATTATTTAACTATATTCAGAAATTGTATTGCACACTATCTTAATTTTAAGTGCACCCCAAAGTGATTAAACAGTTGCAGATTAACTTAGAGCTGCTTTAAATAGTGCACCTCACTTTTAAAGATCAAACGCAAAGCTGTAAATAAATTAAATTTCGTTTCAATCTATAGCACCCCAAAAAGTTAAAAAACGCATTTGCGCACCCGTATATTACCGCAAAGATTAGTATACTGTAATAAATTAATTTAGGAAAGCGCACCCCACTTAAAAATCAAGCCAATTTTTGTAATTTCAATTATTTTATATACATAAAAAATATGGACTATTATAATGATACAATTTCCAGGTGGTTTCGGTGAAGTGAGTTAAACAATTTAAGTTCACCGCTCAGTGTAGGAAAAAAAAAGGCAAAAAAAAAGGTATTTTATGAACACAGTAAATTTCATGGTCTTGCCATCCATGTTAAATGGATGATATATCCATGAACTTATATATTTATGGTCGCATATATGTATGATGTATGAATGACGGAAACGCTGCGGGCCGATTGCTTCAACGGAAATGTTGCTGTCCCCTTCTACTTCCGGTACTTGCGCGCACGCACGCCATGCGGCCACTAGCGGCGACCATCGACACTAAGTTTGTTACGCTTCGTGCACGCACTTTGCCTCACAAACATTGAGGTAATGTGTATTGAGTCTTAGACCATTTAACACGGATTTCACGTTTTAGTTTCATTATTAATTATTAATAAATAAATGATTACAACGCGTCATCAAACCCAATCCCGCACCCCTTTCAAATATTTTTAATTTATAATGTAGTACTGTAATACCAAATGTAAGCTATTCATTATTCAATGCACCCCAATTAGACTCATATGCATCCCATAAAATTTTCAATATATTTCAATACATATTTAAAGAAGAGTTTTATTTGCTTCTATTTAATATCTAGCGCACCCCAATTTGTGTCAAATGCACCCCTCAAAATATCATACGTGTTCAATATAAAGGCTTCTTCGTTATGTAAATATTGATAAATCTATAAAAAATACAGCATGCACCTATTTTAATATAAATTTCCCATAAACTGTTAATTGCACCCCATTCCACGACACCCCAAAACATAACTCAAAATATAATGCACCCTAATTAATATCAAATATATGTTTTTATTAAACATTTAGCGCACCCCAGAAATGCAAAATTGAGTAACTAAAAATACACCCCAATTAATTTTATGTATATGCACCCTTTCAAATTCCAGTATAATGACACAGAATTATTTAGTATTTTTAAAAATAACGATCTTAATAAATATTTGAGACACGTTCGTTTTTATTACATACAGAGTGCAACCCCATTTAAAATTCAAATGCACCCCTTTAAATTATTTTGCGGGAATGAACAAATTTCGTTTTATATATAAGAAATCGTAATCATTATTAAAAAACACCTCAAAGAAGAATTATCTTATGCACTTCATTTGCATTAAAATGTTTTGTAATATCAGTAAATAAAATATTGAAGTTAGCGCCTCCACCAAAAGCAATATATCCATTCATCTAGCTATGAATGTATTTGACGCATATGCATATGTATATGTATATATGTATGTGTGTATGTATAGGTAGAGAGCGCGTGCTCCGTTATATGCGATGTCCGTTTGTAACACACAAGCTAACGATATAAACAGATTAAATCTAATTATAATTGCAATGACACGGTCCGCATGTTACCCTGATTGTGTATATAATCAGGTAAAATTGGTTATTGTTGTCATTAACGTTGAGTGCTTGTTATTCTTACTTCATATTTTTACATTAAAGGATTTTTTTCTATCTGTCATTATTTATTATTCACTTTGTTATAATCATTTGTTCATTATATCTGAGAACTATTCATTTTAAAATCTGAGTGTTACTATTTTTAATAATAAATATATTTTAAGATATTTCTTCAAACGAATAAATTATAAATAAATATACAACCAAAACTTTTTGATTAATAAAATATTTAAAATATTATTTGAAGCGTGAATTAATATGAAAAATATGTATATAAAATGTGACCTAAATAACAAAATATCATAATACCCTTTACGCACAAAAGTATTAAAAATTCTTTTTAATCTTTTTTCATAATACCGCGACCATCAATACAGCTTTAGGTAATACAAAATAGCAAGGGACGTGGAAATAGAAGGGCACTGGAAGGTACTTAATTGTACTGAATGAGAGACAGTCTCCTCTGAGGGTACTTCTCTACTTTCAGCCGTTCCAGTCATGTAGCAATTCATCGGTGAAAAAGGTTGCACTACACTTTATTGTCCGCGTTACTACAGAGCTACAGAGGGATCATGCTTGCTTTTTAATGCACCCAGCAGATTTTATCAACAAAAAAACTCGCTTCAGACTATACTTTTATTATTGTTAAGGGACGTGTTATTTTATGTTAATTCTACGATTCAATTTCAAACGATTATAGAATAGTTAATAAACTAAAACATTTTTAAAACTTCTGATTGAACCCCTGGAGGAACAGTCTAACCCAGTGGCTATTAACATTAACCAAACGAAGCCGTCAGCCACAGACTTCAAAAGTATGATCAATGTTCGCTAACATTACAACTTTCAATTTTCGATTTTTATATCATATTTTATAACTTTTATTTGTTATTTTATTTTCAATAAAAATAAGTCATTTATGGGCGAAGTTGTTTAAATTATAGTCGTATAAACTATCAATTTATTATAATAGTATTTTTAAATTTATATAATTATTAAAGTAATTTAACTGAAATAAAAACACAATTAAATAATATGTATAAACATAAATATGTTTTAAAAAACCAAAAATATATAAAATAAAATAAAAACTCAAATTATTATTTTAACTTTTTATTATTAACAATTTTTATTGCATCTGAAATAAAATATTTTATTAATATTACATGTTTTAGTGATAATAGTTTAATTCCTTATACTGCCGTCCCTCTATTTACGCGAAGTTTTGTTTCCATGAGCATTTATTTTATAAATATATTGTAAGCACAAAAATAATATTTGAAATAAAAATTACTATAAGTTATATTAATATTAATATAGATAAATTTCTTAGGCTAGTTAATTGTTATAAAATCCGCGTAATAAGAAGGTTGATATACATTTTTTTGCGTTATAATGAAACCGTGCTATAAGAGTATCGTGGTATAGGAAAGTTAACTGTATACACTTATTACTTTTACAACTTCTAGAAAAATATATTTTCTGACTGCGTTAATTTAAATCGCGTATAAAAATACCGCGTAAATTAAGGGACGAAAGTATATTTAAAAACATATCCTAAAAAATATAATTTTGGAATTAAATTTTCGTTTAATTATAATTGATTTTCTTTCATATTCAATAAGATAACCTAAAAGATAAATATTATTTATTATTCTTCGATTAATAATAATTTTATTTCTTTTATATTTCAAAATTCAACCTAAAAAAAAACAAATATTATTAGATTTTGGTTAATAATTTTAATTGAAGAAATTTCGCGACATGCATTTGGTTGTATCAGCAATGAAATTTAAATAAAATTTCATCCCCAAGGAGAGCGGAGCCTTAGAAAAAGGCATACGTGGACCGTCAACCAGGAGAGAATATAAATTTTCGTAAAAAGAAAAAACATGCATTAATTTAAATATATTCTCCCCTCTCTCCTCATTTACCCCGAAATATAAACAATAAAAAGTTATAAAATGAGGTCAATTTGAAAATATTCCAAGTGAATATGTATGGAATCTGGCAATATTATTAAAGTTTCCAGAGGCAAGACATTTTGATACAGCATCTTGCCAATAACAGAGTCCGCTGAGATTTCAGGAACTTTTTAGTTGAATTTTATTGACAATTCAGCAAACGGAATTATAAAGTTTGATAACGTTCGAGTTGGTTTGTCGAAATGCTAGCACGAGACTCTTTAAATATATTTATAATACTCTATGCAATGCACGTAACGTTTCTAGTGTTCCAGCTTATTAAGGAATCGCGCAATTAAATTGGGACGACCGTTTTACTGTTTACTTGCATTGCAGGAAATAAATGCAAGCAATGATTTTTATTTTCTACTGTACATTGTTGTGTATAATCTTTGGATATATTCCATAATCTTATTGTTAGAATTACGATATTGTTTTCTAAATTGATTCTTAAGATTTCTGGAAGATGAGAATATCATAAGTGTAACTACTAAACCAAATGTTACCCTGACAACTCTAAAAAACAGCAATATTCAGGATTTTTTTAAAGTTTTAAATAACAATCGAATCATTTAGGCTTTTTTACTACATTATTGCACATATTTTAATTGCTATTGCAAAATTTTTTGAAGTTAAAATACTAATATTTAAAGCCGTGGTAGCCTTCGATGTTAGACACCTTCAAAAAAGGCACCTCCATGGGTGCAAGTCACCATCAGCCCTTAAAATCATTTAGATTTCCTTATACTATATTAGATTGGCAATCGTGAAGCATAAGATTTTTTGAAAATTCAAAAAATTGCAATAATGGCAGCAGTTTGAAAAATGTGGTTTCGAGAAAAACGCGTTTAAAGTTTTCGGTATTGTAGTTAACATATCGTACAACCTCCACGATTCTTCTTGTATCTTTGTAATATCTTCAAATATCAATAAACCCTTTTAGAGGGTCATTTTAGATAGGATAGGGAATAGATTTAAGAATCAAGTTTCTGAAACCTTCAGGATAAGGTCCCTTCTTATCATAAATAAGTTTGTATAGTACACATTTTCAGAAATATATTTTGCATTGCTTATGAATTAAAAAAAAAAAAGACTACAAAAACTTTTTACAATATAAGTAAAACTTGGAAATTACTAGTTAAAACTTTGAACACGTTTAATTTGAAAACACACACCAGTACGTACATAGTACCAGCATTGAATAATTCCCCTTTTTAAAAGGGAGCAACATCCTCCCTGTATTCAGCATTTTACTTTGAGGCATAGCATCAATTTTGAAGTTATCATTATGAAAGTAGAACTGTCAGAAACAGTGTTTGTTCGCGTGGCCAACACATAATAAAGAAGAAAAGAAAATGTCAATTGTTTGTAACAAATGCCAGGTTCGAAATGCGAACAAAAGAATATTGGAAACAGTTTGGCGGCGGTATAGTATACATCGCAGAAGGCCTGGATTAAAAATTGAATAACGCGAAGCGTACGTAAACTATAATATTGACATGTTGTTTTCACGTACGCGATGGATTTTGAATCATGCATGAATTGAAAACTTTTGTTTTGCATATTTTATAAACAAGTTTTTGTTACATCCTGTGGAACAGTTGCTGAAATGTACAAATACAGTCTTTTTATTTCAGAAAATAAATAAGATATGTTCAACCAAGATTAAGTCTATAGATACTTTTTTTTCCGATACCACCAATTTTTTTTATAACCATCAATCATAAAATAAAGCATTAAACATCTATTTAAGTCTGCATGATATTCGCCAAATAGCGACAAGTTAAAATTCAAGAAAAACATTTATTTTTGTTCTCAAAATTGGTCAAAAATTTATTTTGCTTGTTATTAAATTAATTATATATAAAAAAGCTAATTTTATAACAAATTAAATGCAAAAAGCTCAGAATAAATATCTATTTTAGTTTCCAAGATATTTGCAAAAAACTGAATTATTGAAAATCGAAAAAAATCTCAAATTTTTTCGCAAAAATAACCAAAAATTTCTTTTTATTATTTTATTATAAATTATATATCAAAAAAAGCTAATTTTATGAAAAATTGAACGCAAAAAGTTCAGATAAAATATTTGTTTTTGTGTCCGAGATATTTTCTAATAAATGTAATTCAGAAATAATCAATTTTATAATTTGAAAATCGATTTAAAAGATATTTATCATCGTATAGGTTAATTAATAATAAATATATTAAAAAATAGTGCAATTAGAAATTTATCTATATATCCTAGATTGAAGAGTATGCAAAATTTACTTATGTATATATAGTTTATAGACCTAATTATTAAAGAAAACTGTACCTATATAGTTAGCCTTAAAATAATTTCTTTAAAAAAAGTGATTAATATAATGAAAGTGATTTATATATTATGAATGGAATAAGCTAGTTTTGAAAGGGCACGGCTGCATAACATTGAAAACCTTAAACGAGGCAGCAGCATGCTTTGAAAGGCGTCCTACTCTTTCATGCAATGGATAATCAGATGAGAACGGAGCGTTCGTAAATTACACCCTGGAAATAAGGCCCATATTTTATACTTGATTATAAGAGTTATGGGTTCGGTTGGCTTGCATTGCTTGGAGACGACTAGGCGAACTTCTCCAATCTCCATTTGGTTTGCATTTTGCACTAAAGTTTGTTGTTTAAAGCGGAGGCGAGTTCATTTTATATAGTATAGTTATTTTTTAAACTTGATTATTAAGATAAAAATTGTTTGAAATCAATATGTACACGGATACGTATACGTAAGTGTATATTTTTTTTATAGAACGTGATTTCAAAGCGAAAAGCAAAAGCATCCATGCTTGAATTCGCTACGGACGAATAAGCAAGGGATTCGTAGAGTATTCAACGCTCTGCGCTCTACGCTCTTTGCTCTTCTCGTCTGTTCAATGACAAAAACGTTGTTTGTTTAAAATCAACTACTTGTATTTCTGCTTGCAACTCCCAACTTCCAGCTTCCAACTTCACCTATATACACTTGCTCTACTTTTGACCATTCACTTATTGATATTACAGTTTACTATTTTTACTCAATTTATTATCTTATAGGTATATAAGTACAAGTGTCCCAAAAGGGTCGGGGTATTTCCGAAGTTTGGATTTCAATGGCAAAATTGAATCGTTGAAGATGGTCCGTTGGTTTTAATTCTTGCACAAGCTGAATTTTGTAAGGTTTAAGATACAAATCCTTCCTTATAAGTCATTGTAAAGACGATTTTCGAACGATCAATTCTTGACCTTTTTGGGCATCCTATATTTATATGTATATATGTTCTTAGTTTCTCAAAAACGGCTCAAACAATGTTAGAGTCTCATTTCCGGGAAAATGCATTAAGGCCTTTATTACGGTTTTTATATACAACATGACAGTGATCTTATAGTTAGACAATGAAGACTTATTTACAAATATAATCAAAGAAATTGAATTGCCACCAGATAACATTTCAAACAATAATTTTTATGATAAATGATTCGAAAACTGAATCAAGGGTTGAAAGAAAGAGCAATACTTTTACAACTTGAAAAATTAACATTGATATCTTTGTTCAACTTCACGGTGACAAGCCTGTATGTGTCATTTGTCCAAAATGAAGAAGCCAGAAACATTTAAAGTACTCTTACCACAGAAGAATCTATATCATTCTCGTAATTTAGATAAGGAACTTACTTATAAATTTATTTCGCATATTTTGTATTGAAAACAAAAATTAAACATAACCCCGAGCGTAGTTTAATCACCCTGATATCAATATTATTAAACGAATAGTTTTCAAATTTATTAATTATTTTCATTCCAATAAGTGACTTTAAGTATTTTTTGATGTAATTAAATTAATCATGAATTGCAATTAATATTCTAAGATTTTAAATAAGCGAATTTCAATAAATAAATTTGTCAATAGATGTATATAAGTGTATAAGTATAAAGCAATAAGGAAGAAGTTAAGTGTTGTAAGCAAAATGCGTCCCTACTGTCAGAAACATATATGTACGGCAGATAAAACAAACATATCCTGTTTCCCAATTACCTACATGTGAACCACATGTGATGATGAAATTGCCTTATCCGGGATATACAAATAGAAGCCACAATTTTCATTCCCTTTCATTAACAATCAAACGAAATATTTCAAATAATTCCCAACGAAAAACTATCAGATAAATATATAATAAAATCCAACAACAACAACAACAACTACAACATAATATTAATTAGAGTAAATTATAGTGTAGGTTGAAACAGGAATGAACAAGTCTGAAGAGAGGACAATAAAATTATAACCTTCTTTGTAAAGGTAAAAAATATTTCATGTATACTTCACGACTTCCTTAGTGAATACCGAACCATTTTGTTTACATGCAAGATTTTCTATCAACACGATGAACTGGTCTTTACATCAAAGAACTTTGCGAATAAAATAAGTAAAAAGATTACGACGAACGGACACCATTGAACTTTCAATTTTACCTCCAGATTACTTTTCAAACTGTGTTTATATATTTCTTACTCGCTAACTTCTTTTCATCTAATTATAATTATGCGAGTAATCTTTTAAGAAAATTTATTTATATTTCTTATTGCAGATACTTTTACAAGTTTAATTCATTAAAATTTATTATATTTATTTAAAATATTTTTGTTTTTTACTTCATTTCTTTTTAGATTTAGATATTTTTTCAGTTAATATTAAGTTTAATACGTCTTAAGGAATATTTGAAGTTATATTTTTTATATTTGAGTTAAATTTCAAAAATTTTAAATTAATTCTTATTAGTGCTCATTTATGTAAAATTCTATTTTTCTCATATCATTATCGATGAACCGGTTATTACGACCAAATTTGATCTATTTGTTTGATCAGCAAAGAAAATTGTACTGAAGTAGTTTCGGATGTAACAACACCGATTATTACGAAATATCGTTTATAGCGAGTACTGAATTTAACATTTAATTGGTGCTATTTTAACATTAACTAATTATAATTTAACATTTTTTAAATAAAGCCCCAATTTTTTACGTCTATTAATTTTATTTTAGTATCATTTATAAAAGATAAAAATACTATCGCTAGAACTTTGGAAAAAAAATGTTTGCCAAAATTTTTAGCATCATTTTTATAAATCACAAATACAATTATATATTTTTAAAAGAAATGTTGAAAATTAATCCATAATCTTTAAAATAGTTTAATAAGATAAACAAACTATAGCTTAGAGACCCCTCTTTCTTGAGAGCCTCCAAAAAAAATTGTCCGATTGAGTAATTGTCATATATACTTATAAAAGGCTCTTTATTTTAAATAATTTAGGGCCTTATCAAGTCTAAATCCGGCCCTGTATATACTTTAAAATTTTTGCTTCATTTCTTTAAGCAAGCTACAGTTTTTATTTAGTTAAAATGAATTCTGACTACATATGTATATTTTTAAAATTTATTAATTTAAAATATAAAATATATAAATAATAAAACTT
>CM008236.1:441876-453921 GCA_002278615.1 Pogonus chalceus
CTATTTTCCGTATAAAATAAAATTTGAAGCGAGCCAAAATAACGGAAGTACTTATTTAATGTATCAAAATATTAATTTCCTGTTTAATAAAATAACTAATTAATAAAACAAATAATAAAGCTGTTAAGAGTGAAATAAAATCACTGCTACTAATAATATAGCATATTGCTTAAGGCGAAGTTCTCACAGTTAACCCTTCATTTTAAAAACCTGATACCTGAGTTTGTTAAGGTACAGAAGTACACATTTCTTTCGGGTAAGTAAAAATCAGGCACATCTTGAATAGGTGCGTTTTTTGTCTGCTAAGGAAGCAGGTGCTTGAAGACTGCTGCCGACTGTCAAATTTTACTAAACATGCCGTTTATTGAAGAAACAAAAAAAAGGTTCTTTATACTTGGAATTTTGCGTTTTCTGTCTAATACTAAACAAAGTAATTACAATTTCTCATTTAGCTTAAAAATTACTATAAAAATTCTTAGAAATTTAAATTAAAAATAATAGAAGATACACTAATAATTTATAAGACTTTCTAAATAATACATTCTTTTATAATTTATTCCACATTTCAAGAAACAGACCGTAAAAAAATACTATAAGATGAAAGTACAGATTACGAAAACAAAAATTACTTATATATAATTAAAAATTTACAAGTTTGAAGGAATCAAAATAAATTCATTTAAAAATAATTCTAATTAGACAAAACTTAAAAATAAAAAAGAGATAAAAAATAGAGAACTCAAGCAGATAATAATAAGTATGTAAATGAATTTTCCTACAATAAATGTTACTCATTAAGTAACGTATAATTAAGAATTGTTGAATACTGTTAATTAATAGTTAAACATACATTAACTGTACACTTTGCTATTCTATTTCTCTTAAGAATTAGATCAAAGATACTTAAGTTTACTATAACACGGTTATGTAAAAATATTATTTTTTTCTATAACATATACGTATATACAGTAGTACTTTGTATGCAGATTGTATCATTAAAATAACTCAAGTAATTAAAAATATATCGGAAATAAGACTAATTAATTTTATTTAAAAATATATCGTATTATCGATATTAATATGGCTACCGGTATTAATCGAATAGAATATTTAGATTAATTTTATTTCTTATAATACTTTAAAGTATTTTTAATACGGCGCTAAGGATACCACAAATATTTAAATATATTTTAATGTTTTTACTGGACGCACATGGTGCGACGTTGATAAATAATAAAATACGCAAAAAGTGTATTATAACTTAAAAAAATAATTTTCATGTATTCCGTGTTTATATATGAACGCGCTTAGTTTTTATAATTGTAACTATTTTCTTATTTATTTTATGAATATTACAAGACGCACCTTATGCGTCATTGGTTGTATTGGAAATATATTATAAGCCGGAAAAGGATTAAATCAAATAAAATAATTATTCTCAGTATTTTTATCGAATGCAAGGTTTTGAATTATTTTTTAAATATTAGACGCGCCGGATGCGCCATGGTCTCAAATTAATTTAAAAAAAATGCAATTAATTATCGTCCTATTATAAAAAAATATATATTTTTTTAAATTAAATTTTGAATNACGATAAATGAAGATATTTAATAAATATAACACATATTTTCCTAAGTAATACCAGCATATTAATAAATATAACATTTTTTGCATAATTAAGTTGTTTCAAAAAAATCAAACTAGTTGTTATAATACTGTTATCGTTATTATTATTATTGGATCAAGTGAAATCATATACATATATACACATATGTATATGTACGTATGTACATATATGTTAATAACAGTAGTTTGACAAGCTGACAATATATACATAGATTAAATCAAGAACGGATATTAAATAAATTGATATTTCTACAAACTGAAAGGGCGTTGTCGCTAGATCATTTCAAAAATTCCAAATTGGAAATTTCAAAACATTGTTTAACAAAATTCTAAAAAGTATTTGTAAATACGAGTTACACGAACTTCTAATATGTACTTAAGTCTAACGTAATACCAAACGTAAATATTGAATATATATCCGCCATTTTATTGTTTAAATGCATACAATTGTTATTTTTGAATGACTTTAACTATGATAATAAAAACGAAAAGTTTTTGCAATAAACGTTGGAAATGTTCCAGAGATCAATATATTTGCTACAATGTAGATACCGCAAAAAATACTTCCGGAAAACTTCACTGAACTGGAATTAATGGAATATCTTTTCGGTTTCCAGTTCGGTTAGTCTTTGCATCCAGACGACAGCAACATTCAAAAGTTATCGCTTTTTTTTCTGTGATATTCTGTTGCAATATATAAGTGTTATAATATTTACAGAATATTACTTAATTTTAAATTATATATTACACAGTGTGTTATTATATTGTCTTTTCAATCAATTTTGTAAAGTAATTTTGTCGTTGTTTAGTAAACTGAACTTTTCAAAATATCAAATACAGTAAAACACGCGCAGTTATTTGAAAGACAATAATAGTATAAAGTAGAAGTCAATTTCCGCATATTATACATATAACAAGAAGGTACATATAGTAAAAAATAATAGAACACATATATACATATGTATATATCGTATATACATAGATATGTAATTAGACACACATGCTTGGTACGGTCATGCTCTAAGTTCTTGTTGAGAATATTAATAATATGAAAGCAACAATCAGTGTAGAACATATATGTATATGTATGTATAAATATATGTATATTGTACAGAAAGTTATAAGAAAGTTTGAAGATGCTACACCGCGTAAGGTTATTAACACTGGAATTTGTTGTTTTATATGGATTCTACATGTGCATTTACCGTGGATATTTACTTTTTAACAAAATTGTTCTTATTTCATTTAAATTTTAACATTATTGCACATTTTTTACTTCAAAATTAACTTAAGCCCTATATAGAATAGATTTTATTCTTAATTTAACACAGCCAAAGAAAAAAGTATCTTTACAAATTATTAAATTCCCTAAGTTCCTAATTTACTCAGTTTTGCAAAATAAGTAAGATTATACATCAGGTATTTTTGCCGATGGTTCTTATCTCAAAGTTTGGTGAATATTTTGAGAAAGTCTACGAATTAAGCAATTTCCTTTCGTTTAAACTATGTTTTGAGATTTTGGAAAATTGGTTCATTTTGCAAAAAAATAAGGTTATACATCAGGGATTTTGGGTTCAATTTTTCACGAATATCTTAAAAGTGCAAAGAAATATTAATTTGTGCTTTTCTATAAATGTATGTATTATTTGCTAACTCCAAAAAAAAGTCCAATCATCAGAGATTTTTGTTGCATTTTCACATCTTTGTTTTTGGCGTATATCTTGAGAATACTAATTTGGGCTTTTTGTAAATGTAGGATTTATAAAATTCCCTATTGATTGATATATAATTTGTATATCCCGAAAAATTGACCAATTTTGCAAAAAAAAAAAAAAAGGTTATACATCAGGGATTTTTGTCGTTATTTCATATCTTAGTTTTTGGCGAATATCTTGGAAATGGAGAGAAATATTAATTTTCACTGTTGTAAGTGTACGATTTATAAAATTTCCTATCAATTGATATATAATTTGTATATCCCCGAAAAATTTTCCAATTTTTCAAATAAAAAGTAAGTGTGTACATCAGGAATTTTTGGCAATTTTTCACGTCTTACTTAATTCTGATTTTCTCCACAACAGATAATAATATGATGAACTTAACAAATCTTTCTGTATCATTAAATTCTCTATCAATTTTTGCGATTTATTTATTAAAAATCATTTTAAAACTTGGATTCAGTGTGTTTATATATACAAGGAAGTATATTAAAGTGTTTAAAAAACAACTTAAAGGTAAGTATATAAGTCAAAGATAAAATCAAAATATCACATACAAGCGTAGTATCAATTTCATAACAAGATACCAGGAAATGAAATGAAACAACCAAATAACAACGACTCCCGCTTTCAAATATAACAACCAGAGTAGAATATAAAGAGACGCATGCAACGTGATTATTTGAATGTCACTAAAACGTCAATTATGATACACCAGGGAGAAGAAGACGACAAACAAGAATAAGAATAGAAAACGGTTATCGAGTGTAAAAAATACGTCGTTCAATCCCTGTCGATAATGCAAATAGTGCAGTTTATACCGACAACGAACTCATGGAAGAAGATTTCTTATCGTTGATGCATCTTAAGAATGCTGCATCTATTCGATACACCAACAATCTATTATATTAATAGTTGTGCAAAATCAAAATGACGGCTTGATAATCATCTGATTTTAACTTGTGATTACAAAACGTTACAATATTAAAAATATCCAAATAATGTTCCTTCAATGTTCGGGAATTAATTTTTTTTAACTCTAATTGAATATTTTTGTTTTTAAACAATACAATAGATAAGAATAAAAAGCAATTGTTGTTTTACTACATATTTTTTTCTTAAGCCGTAAATTAGATAGTAATACCATTTAAAAACATGTTTCTTAACATTTGATTTCCTTACGATAAAAATGTCCTCGTAAAGAAATTAATTGACAGGAAAAAATTCGCAATTACAGAATTTACAAATAAAACATTTTATCAAACCTTCAATTTTTTTATTTCATTCTAATCTAGATTCCCAAACAAGAAAATGAACTTTAAACAATGTTTTTTTTTTTTGGGAATTTTTAAACCTTAAATCATGGTTTCAATACAAGAAATATAAAATCGTGATGTTGGATTAAACGATGAAGTTTTTTTTGTTGAAAATTATTGGTTCAATCGGTTAAAAGATCATATTTTATTTATTGCTAAGTTAAATGCTCATTTACCTGCTTCAATCTTCAAGATTAATTTTTTTCGTCAAGGTCAGGCTTTGTTTTTCGATTCAAAGATGGAGCAATATTAAGAATAAAAGCAATTGGTCACTATTCAAATGGTTTTGTTTTGTTTTTTAACAACGCCTTGTATTCAATTGTTTCGTAAGACTAAATACAAGACAGATTTTATTAAAAGGTTCATTATTTTAAGCGAAAAACTTTGTAATTATGTTCTATTTAATTCGACAAAAAAGAGGCTATTAAATTAGAAGTAATTCAATTTGACTCAAGGGTTAAATTATTAAGTTTTAAAACATTGATGGAACTTTGGAGTATATCTGGTGCAGTTATTATTCTAATTTTTTTGCGCAACACTTGCAGTACACATTTTGGGAAACATTGCTCTATAGATTTGCAAGGGTATAGCTTAATACGACCAGTCAATAATAACAATATTTATGCTTAGAAATAAATGGCTTATCTTAGCTGAGGAAAAAATTATAAAGATATACAAGATAATTAAATTAATCCCTTTTTTCGCGGAAGACAGTTTAAGAAACCCTGGTCTTTAGATTTACAATGGTATGGCCTAATAAGGCCAGTTAATAATAACATAGTTTAACTTTAAAATATAATCCTAAAAATTGGTAAATAAACGATTCCAAAATTGGCTTTTCTAGAAAATATCTTTGTTGAGAAAAGAATAATTTCATTTTTATGGAGCATTTNTTTTTTCGAACTTCAAGTGCTCGAAATACAAAACTACCGCGGCGAACTCTCATCAGGCGGATGTTGTGGGAACGTAGTGCGCCCTCAAAGCAGCGCAAAATGCCCAGCTCCTTGTAGCACCTTCTTCCGGGTGTGTCTTAAGGAATATCAAAGTAATGTTACATCAACAGGATCATGTTCCTTCGGGAACACGTCTAGCCCTGTTCTTGGTGGAAGCAGCTTTACTCTCGCGGACCCGAATCGAGGAAAATTAGTTTTACCATTTACATTTCGATGGACGGTAAGTTTATTTAACACCTACACATAAGTAGTAAATAATTATATATATTTTTAATTCTCGTTATAGAAGTAAACCTTGAAATCTGTTTTTGCGACAATACATACTTTCATTGATTTGAAATACCAATTAAAGTTAATATAAACATAATTAAATATATTTTCTCAGGTATTTTATAGATTTTAATTTTGAAACAATTTGTTTAAAAAACCTGAATAATAAAAATCATAATTATTTATTGAATAATGGAGTATGTAGCTATGTGATTATCTGAACTACACTTGATATAATGTAATAAAGTGTACTGAAGCGAGAATATTAATAACCTATTTATATATTCAAGATTAATGAAGCTATTATAGACACCAACAAAGAAAAAAAATTACTCATAAAATTCATATTATATTTACAGGATATTATAATAACAACTATTATAAATACTCAAGAACTTTTATAAAATATTAAATATTTCAAGTATACGGTCCTGTATAAAGAATTTCAAGATCGTATTGCTAGCAATTAATTTACATTTTTATTTAAGTTATTTCATTTATTGAGTTTGAAAGCAACTGAACTAATCGTTCAAGAAAATATAATAAATAAGTCGTTTTTTTTTCTATTTGGAATCGATCTTTAATTATTATGTTTTGCCGATATATAGTATATTTTAATTACTACTAAAAATATTCGTTCTGAGAACAATCCATCCGTTGTGATAATAGTTTTAATAACAAGTGTATATAAGGTCGATAGTACCTTGTTAAACCAGTTGTTTTTATTGTTTTATTAACTACACGCTGTATTCAATCAAGCTAGCTGGATAATAATAATAAATATGGCGGCCGTAATTTTTCATAACTTGAATTGTTAAACTTTTTACTTATGACTTTAAAAAAATAAATTGATTATCGCATATCTGCCAGTTTATATGATTGATTATTCTTTTGTCATTTTTACTGAATATTATTAAATTATTTATAATGATGTTACCGTGCAATTATTTCAATTTCATTCACTTTTTTAATTGCAATCTTGTACGAATGATTTATGCAACTGCATTGGTCTTGGGTAGTATTTTTTTTTTTAATTTGTTCAGGCTTTTTTTGTTTTTGAAGTATTTTTGGATATGTGCAAGCGACCCATGTAGCTTGCAGCAAATATTATATGTTTCTGTTTTTAAGTTTTTTGATATAGAAAACTATTATTAATATTGATTTGAATTGTTTTATATTTTACAAAAAAATAGATTTTCTATAATTGTCGAAAACAATTGGACAATCCCTAAATTTAAATTTTATCGATTATTGGTGGGAATAAAGTAGAAATTAGACAAAGTTCTAATAAAAAAACCCTTAAAAGTGACTTATAGTAAGAATAAGGGAAAATTGAGAAGTCTTTTTGTAATCAATGCCATGCGGAAGCAAAATAGCCTATTCATAAAATATCTATTTAACAAATTCTATTATTTATGAATTTAAATCAGTGTGAATCATTGTATTAAAGATTTCTAGCAACCCTGGCCGAAATGGAGAAATAAATTAGAAGTATTAAAATATATAATTAAAATAATTAATCTTAGATATAATATGGCATGAATGAGAGGAGATAAAAAATATGAGCGTGTTTAAATATGATTTTTTTAAGTATATCAAGTGCCAAGCTCACATCATATCACATTTCAAAATACAAAAGGCATCTGACGTCACATGCTGAGTCCGTTGGTCAAGCAGTCCAGACAGATCTTCAAATTGCACGGGATTTTAAAAAACTCCTAACTACGTAACCCTTGCACTCTATATATTTCTAATAGATAGGCATTACAAGCGATTTAATAATAATCAGGTAGAAATATCGGATTTGTTAAGTTGTTACCTGCATGTAGTTCCTGCACTTTTATGTAATTGTAATGAGTAGCGTTACGGATGATTTAATAATCTTTATGTGTATGAGTATATCGTGAGGCACGTCAGACTTGACTTGAACGCGCAGTGCAGCATACCCGATGAAGGAGCTACTCTACCTAACATAGCCCCACTTCACCTTTTATAACGTGTGTTGTCCGGTCTGTAAGTTCCCACGGTGCATGCCTCAGAATGCTTCTGACTTCGACAAATGTCTTCGGTTTTCTTCGGATTTCTTCGCCTCAACATTTTGCGCACGCGTATCTTAAAACACACGATTCTGTTTTGTGGACTATTTAAAAAAAACGCGTTTCATGTGTTTTTATTTCGGTAAATATTACGTCTAGGCTTTTCGGATCTAAAGCTTCATGCAGACTTTCCAGGTTTACTTAATTAGCGAATTATAATACTATTGTCATGTGTTTCCACGAATTATTTTAAACACTTAGAAAGGAAATACATTGCGCGTGATGGTATTTGAACCAGGGAATCGACAATCGTCAGTCAATACAAACGCCTAAACATATACCCATATAATAATAAATAATAATAATGTCCTTGTCGTCCAAAATATATTAGATCACGTTTGAACTTCTTAGAAGAATTTTGAGAATTTATTTAATTGCTTTAACATTTCATTCATCCAATTAAAGAGAATTCGAAAATGCATCTATCGATGTATTGTTAAAAACGGAATGCCGCTTAATATAATATAATATAAATTTTGTTAATTAAATGTTAAAATATATATCCCTCTTTTGACATTGAATTAATAGAGTCCCTGTTACAATAAAATTTAAATTCGACGCATAGAACCCGACCATAGATGTTAGATAAAATATATTTAAAATTCATTTAATGTTTTTGAATTTTAAAATAATAGATATACATCAAAGTAGTTGATGTAGTAAGAAAAATGTTTCATCTTTGCTAATAACAACTGCAACACGATACTGACTCACAGTTCAAGGTCAAACAGTTGAAGGTTAGCAATATTAAGCAACAACCCTGTTGTCTGAATTTCCAATCAAAAAATAAGAACAATACGTTTTGTATAATTACCAATAAAATCAATAAAAAAGAAATACTAGTTAATCTACAAGACACGTTTTGAAATTCGTTTGAAAATGTATTCATTTGTTTTGTGAATAGAAATTCATTTGTTATTCTATGCAAAGGTTGTTAGATTGTCGTTTTATCGTGCGAATATAGTTAAAATTTCAGTATGCTAAACGAAACGCATTTATAGACTAATCGTAAAATACTATTTATACTTTGGTTATTGAGGAACGAACAATGACCTGCTATGTTACTTAGTTTTACATATTTTTAATTGAAATGCTTCAAATAAATTCACCAGATAATATCATAAAAATTCTTGAGAATTATTCCATATTTAGAAAACTGTTTCATAATCATTTATATGTTTCTAATTTGTCGCAATTTATTTATTTATAGATATAAAAAAACGATTATAATGAATAATTTTTTGTTAGATTAGCGCGTGAGTTAAAAATTTTTATTCGGCAGGTATTTAAGCATTATTTACCGCTGTTGTAAGTTGGTTACAGGTTGTTGAGTTACCAGCAAAACTGGTTATTCGCGAAACATTACCATACTAGTTTATAGTTGTGAAAAATCATTGCATTTCTCCGTTACGACGCATGCTAATCTATCAATAAATAATATTATTGTTAAACAGTAAAAAAATTTAGCTTCATTAATTGGAAAATTGCAATAAATTCTTAGATGTATGTATGTTACATATCTAGGACATAACAATGTAACTACTACTAGTTATTATTAACAACAATTTAAAAGGAATAAAATTCTATATTTGGAGTAAACAGCAGTAGATATCAACAAGGCTGATTTATGACTTATAGAAACAAATAAAATATATAAATATCTTAATAAAAAAGGGATTGATTTAATTTACAAAAGAATTTAAAAGAGAAAGGTGCAAATAATTTGAAGTAACATCTCATATTTCTTGTTTAAAGTTGAGAATGTCAGTAGACAAGTTAGACACACCTTTATTCAGATCCAGATGTTTATTATAAACCAGAGGTACTGAAAATGTTTAAACAAAACAGTAGTACATAATAATGTTTGGAATAACGCCAATAATCCTTCATTGAATTCATAGTTTTTATTGTAGTTGATTTTTTTTTAAAGAATAAAATATATGCGAACAAAAATAGTAACTACGTCAGTAACGGAACAAACATATGGTATAAAATGTTTATTTGTACGAATGAAATTAATTTGGCAATGTGTAATTGTTTTAATTAATATTTCCCCACAGGACGTTTCGAAAATATTTTTATTAAGAGAATAAATTCTATTTATAAGCTGGTATATATTAACAACCGTTTTCATTCATTCATTTGTAACTTTAAATTGTAAATTTTGTTTATATTTTATAGAAATTTATGGGAAAATTGTGACGATAAATTATTGATTGAAAATAAATTTTAACATATGTTATATAATATTTTATTGCACTTGTTTTATTTATTATTTTGTTTTCACTGTACTATAAATATATTTATTATTTCCTAAACTCTATTAAATATAATCGAACTATTATTAACTGATTTATTTTTCGAGATATGTGTTATTAAATAAACTTTTTAAATGGATAAAAATTATGCTTATAATAATAGAGAATTTCATGATTCGTTAAGCCTCGTTGAGTGCAGTTAAATATTTATTTCCGTTAGTAATATATTCCCAAAAACTTTAAGTCAAAAAATAGTTGATGTAGTCTTATTTTTTCTGGCGAAATTGGCCCATATATTATTTTTTTGGCAGAAATCAAGTTTTAGCTTCATAGCGCAATTATTTCGCGAGATTTTTTAAGGTATAATTTTAAGGGCAGGAATCGGTTAGGAATTTAAAGAAAGGAATGTTTCCAAAGTTTCAGCGTAATAGCGCAACTTTTTCTCGAGATTTTTATAAGAAACTAGAGCAGAAATTGACCAAAATTACTAATATATAACCCCACTATTTTTGCAAATTTGATTATTTTGCGACTCTATATTTTACATACAGCAAACTATAGATAATTTTTTATTTTATAATTATATAAAAGCACGAGTTAATATCTCTTTACATTTTCGAGAAGTCCTTAATATATAACTTAAGTTATTATTGTAAAGTCGATTTCAAAACGATTATATTTAATATATAAAATATATTTATATACAGTAAAGGAAGTAATAAATATTTATACAAATCAACTCATATACTAGAACTTCATAAACAAAATTTTTAATTAAAAAAAAAAAACCGCAGTAATTAAGCAATTAATAAAAAAGCAACCATACCGTTATTAACAAACATTAAAACATATTAGTTATCATTTATAGATCGTCACGAACTTAAAGTAATCGCGTTATAAATTTTCCAATAAATAAAATAACGGTTATATCCATAAACGTACATATCTAAGGTATATATTTATATTGAATGCATCTAGTAAATACCCTATTTGGTGTCTTATACCGTGTGATCGACAAATCACGTAAGAATAATAGTTTCAACAGCATTCCAATCAGTATAAATATTTTTAATAACTTAATATCAAGTATTTCATTTGTTCTGTCATAAAAATAAAAACTAAATTAAAAGATTTTAATCTATACGTATGTATGTCTGTCTGTTACTTATAATTAACAATTTTTTTGTAATAAGCTTTGTATGTTAATAAATACATTAATAACACCGGAAATGTAATGAGGTGATATATACATAAGTATAAAACCAAATATGTATGAAGAGAGAGGAAACAAATAAAATATTTCCGCATTAACTATCGAGTTAAATATAAAAAAAAAACAATGAGTAAACTTGTTTTATAATAGAATTAATTATTTCTTAATTAAGAAGTACATATAGTATTATACGTTATGCTTGGTTTCTTTAATTATAAATACTCCAGTTTTATTTTTTATTTTATTTTTTCTAGAATAAAAATAAAATTAAATTAAAGTTTTACCTTTTCCGTACGACATGTCACTTATAATATTTAAAATATTTGACACTATTAATAATTATTAGAGGAACATTAATAAATAGTTGTTCACAATATAAAGGCTGAAATTCGACTGAGATATGTCTATTCTTGCGTCTAGTATTAATTAGCGATTAATTAAAATATTTGATGTTACGTGATACTTTGACCGTAGAGAGGAAGCCAGGTAGAAAAGTGACCTTTTTGACTACAGCAGAAATTTTTAATTTTTAAAATTAAAAAAAAAAAAAAACTATTTTAAGGGTTGAAATATATACTTACATAAAATTATATAT
>CM008236.1:453977-468456 GCA_002278615.1 Pogonus chalceus
ATATAATTTTTTAAATTTAATATAACTAGTGTATTGAGAATAAGTTTACAACAAATAATAAATTAAATAATGTTAAATTTTATCTAAAATATTATGAATTGTATATATTCAAAGTCTTATCGTAATTTCTATATTATTTCCAGAGATATTTGCATATAACTAAAGCACCCATAGTTCAAAAAATAGCAGGACTATAATAGTCTTACTATTTTTGCCAATTTTGGCCAATTTTGGACTCAATCTATTTAGTGTAGAAATCTATTAGGAACATAATGAGCCGTATATATGTATACCAAGTTTTACCTTTATAACTTTATTATTTCCCGAGATATTTGCAAAATTTGCTGGACTATAGTCTTATTACTTTTTTTCCTAAAAATGGTCTATTTTTGAGGTGTTATTTCTTGCGGATATCGATAAGGAACAATAATGCAATGCATATACCAAAATTTAGCTTAATACCTACATTATTTCCCTAGATATTTGAAAAAACAGTTGGCCTATTGACTTACTATTTTTGGCAAAAATAGCCATTTCTAGATAGTATATAATATTTAATAAAGTAATCGATAATATATTTCAAGTTTCATCTTAATATCTACATTATTTCCCGAAATATTCGTAAAAATAACTGATAGTTAGTCCGTAATATGTTTTTATAATCAGAGAATTTTTAAACTAAACCAATTCACTATGAAATGTAGTCTTGGATGCAGTTTGAAAGCAGTCCGAAAGAAATGACAAACGTTTTGAAGTCACGACACTGCACCTCAAAATCTTGGATCGAAAGACGATTGTAGAAGGACAAATTATCGTAAGCCGATTAGTTAGTCTGAGCTGATCGGTTATGGCTTTGTTTCGGCGTCTGTACCTTTGTTACTCCTCAGGATTTAAACCACGGATGCTAGCTGACGCGTTCTTCATCATCAACAGACACTGACATGTCACTTGCTGAAGATCTTCATCTGAATTTTTATTTATTTTTTTTCGGTTTAGTTTGGTTTGTCTATCTGGGTGGTTAAAATTCTCCTCAACGAAGTTAAACTTTTAAATTTACGCAAAAATATGAATGAATACAATAAGAACAAGCTCCGCACACATATTTCCAAATGTATCATTCGTAATATTCAAATTTGATTCTATTTAGCATCCATTTAATTCGTTATAATAAGGAAAATACGATTTTTATTTGTTTTATACCAAATACAAATCTAATCTATTCTTTCGAAAAGTATGACTCAAATTGAATCAGGCAAACTGATATAAATATAATTATTATAAGTCGTTCAAGTAGATATGTTAAGAAAAGTGCATATTATTCATAATTGCATGCTCCTACATATGTAAATAGCGTAAAACGGTTTTTTTGAATTCTTTTTGCATTATTTTATAATTGAAATAACTTTTCCATTAGATTTTATTTATAATATAACGTATTTTCAAGGTTAGCTTAGATGAAATATTTTAAGAGCAGTTTAACATATATTTATTTTATAATTAGACCTTCTGTTCGATGCTAAAAAGCGTAAAAAATAATTTTCTCATACAGTCAATGATGATAACACAGTATCTAATTCACGAACAAGTCTGAACAAGTCAAGAGAGCATGGTTTTTTTTTCAATTTCTTTTATTATATTTATGGTTGTTTTTATGAGTTTCGGTATATTTGCTGGCATTGACAAAAAATATGTAGTTTTTATGGTATAAATTAAAGTTAAGTAAAAGTTAAAAATGTTGTAATGAATACTTAGCTTTTATTTCTTTTGTTTACTGGAAGAGTATATATTTACATAGTGACGTAGTTTTTTTTCTTTTCTATTTTTGAAACATGTTGACTGCAATATTATTAATTTATTACTCAAGGATGTGGTTTGGAGTTGTATAATTTTCTTATTTATAACTATTTTTAAATATAATATATTGTTATAAATTTTATCTCAAGCATATATGATAAGGATGTTGTAAAAACTTAAATTACTTCCTAAAGTAAGTTTAAAACTATTATAATAGCTATTAATATTTTGGATGCTGCCTGCATTCTCCAATTTATCAATTTAATAAAGAAATTGATAACTACTTAAAAGAAAAATACTTGTACCACTCAGAACCTTTAATAATTGCATATATTTTTCAATAGGGCTTCAGATATTTAAATTTAAATTTGATAAATTGCAGACAAACGCCGAGAATTGTTCAATAATTAAAATATCTTTGAACATAGCTAGAAAAGAAAGGCCTCAAAAAATGCCAAAAAAAAAAATTTTTAAAGAAACGTCTAAAGCCTTATTACGTTGAGAGATAAATTGGGCCCTCAAATAGTTCGATTAATCATTTAAATATACAAATATAGAGCCGAAAATAAATACATATATAAAAACAAAGTTCAGAAATATTTGATAATAAGATTTTCTTCTAACAGGACCAAGAAAAATAGTTAGACTTTTAATTACGATGATAGTTATAAATTTGTTTATAGACTTATAAAACTAAGAAGTAATGAGACCAGGAAAATTTTGAGGCCTCAAATCGTCTAGACATATACATAAAATAATACTCCTAATTAAACGAAAAACAAAAAGACAATGTAAATAGTAAAATAAATCAAATTATTAATTTCCTCACGAATAAAAAAACATTTTCATCAAATAACAAAAACATGTCGATGCCAAATGACAAATAAATCACGAGACAATAGTTTGTATTTTCAATAGCAATTCTTCCAAACTTTTATTGACACATCGAGAGTGCAGTGAATGCCATAAAGTAAGGTGTTACAGAGCGTTTATCGTTTTGTAAAAACCGTTCACATTGAAAAGTGGTTTTTGTCAAATATGGTCGCATCATCACCTCAAGCCTCAACTAACTATTGAGCATTGAGTGCCGACTTCGGCCTACGCTAACACTACGCTCCACAGTAGGATAGTGTTTGTAAATGCACTTCAGGTGTTATTGTAAACTTGTTAAATTATTTTATTACTGCCGGTCGGTCGGTACTTCTTCTATTTTTATTATATATTTCCGGTATAATATGAGTCATTCCGTATATATGGGAAAATATTTAAAAAGAGTAATATCACGTATAAGTATACATATAATCTTCTTAGGATTGGAGAGTTAAGTTTTCTCGCGATAATTAAAAACCAGCAGAGCAGGGTCAGCGTATATGGTGACCAATGACCACACTTGTTCGTTGCTAATCCTATTAATCTGACGACGCGGTACCTCGTTATTATTGTTATTATTAATATTAATTGTGTGTGTATGTTGTTACACTTTGCTCTTAGATTATTCACATGTTGATATAACTAGCTCATATGCTTATAAAGTGTATTACAGTATAGTGTAATATCAAAATGATGTATGATCAAAGATAACACAGCGAGAAGTTCGCGTGGGCCTAAGCATGGAACTTGTTGTTTGCACGACACATCAGCAAGTTTGACATATGCGATACTCGACACCAGAGTCCGAGGCGAGAATACCACGGAAAACATCTATTAAATAAGATATCAAGTATCGAGACTATGCTCTTTTATGCCTCCGTTATGCCCCCGTTACCACTTGTTTGACATCAGCACTCTTGATCTCAACTCTTAAGACATTTTGTTTACATTCAAGTGCAACAAGTTCTCTTACCATCTTGATATCTGTGTTTGATTGTAGGAGGTGGTGACACAATTTATTTTTTACTAAAATCTCTTCAATATAAATAAATACATATAAATGAATCATTCATTACCAAGACATTACGAAAATTATAAACAATAATTTACGATGTTTAAACAAATAAGTAAAAGCAAAAATCCCGCCTACTGTATAATTATTACAACAGCATAAATAATTGATAAAATATCCATTAAATTTATTCCAAAACGCAAATTACTTTATCTTCTAATAAAACTAATAGTTTTGACTCATCACAAAATTCACGATAAATCTATGAATAATTATTTTCGCAAGATTACACCATCTTTAAAGTATGTTTATGAAAATGTTAAATTTCAAATGAACGTGTGAATTCAGTAAAAATGTTTCCGTTATGACTTGCTTAAAATAAAAACAACTTGATATGTAAATAAAATTTGGTCATTTGTAAGTGTATTCACAAATTTATCTGGCCTCCAACTGAGATATACAATACAAAATATTACATAGTCTAATTTGAATAAGTTTTATCAAGATTATAAAAAACCTTAAAACAATTGTTTAAAGTCATTTTGATGTAGGTAATACTTTTGAAAGGAACACTACATCCGAAATACTTAAAATATATCTCATTTGTCACAATCAAAGGTAGTTGTCTTTTTGTAAGCACCTGATTGGTCTAAAGTTCGTCAAGATCAGAATCTTCGATGTCTTTTACTTTGGAATGAATCTTGTTTTATTTGATTAATGCTTTCTATTGGAATTTTAGGTTGGAATGGAGAAGAGATAACGGATTTTTTATTATTTTTCGTTTAACTAAACTAAAAATATTTTAATTGAATTTATTTTATTATTATTTTAGTTCAAATAATGTGTAATATTTGTTTGAACGATTTGCTACATACATTAGATGGCGTGGTGCCAAAAAGTCTGGACTTTTTATACTGAAACAACCATTAAATAATAGACAACTCAAATATTTTGAATGTTTCCGCGGAATAAATTAGCGTAAATGAAAGCTTGATATTTATATCAAAATGCTTCAAAGAGTTTCATTCATTTTTTTCACTAAATATCTTGTTGTTTCGCTCTTTAAATGTTTCACAAATATTTTTATTGTTGATAATAAATTTCAGTTAAATACTATAGGTGTTACCTTTATAAATATTTCATAATTTATTGCAATGAACAATTGCAAAATTCCTGATGCATATTTTTGTTTTGCAAAATTGATCTATTTTCATAAAATATTAATTCGAAAGATAATATTATGATATGTATTTATTCAAAATTTTAGCTTAACAATAAATCAAAATTGTTTAAATAAGGATTTATTTTATAAAATAATAAAGTATATTTTAATTCGTAAATATTCCGAAATTCAACTTTATAGCTACATTATTTCTCGAGATATTCGTATAAAAAAAAACCGGCAAAATTCGCAAAAATAGCTGATGTATAGTCTTACTATTTTTGGCCAAAATGACCTATTTTTAATATATTATACTAAGTGCAGAATTCATTTAGGAATATTATGAAATGTGTATATTTAAAGTATCAACTACCTATATTATTGCCCTAGACATTCGCAAAAAAATTATAATTTACGAAATTCGCGGAATTAGTCTTACTCTTTTTGATATATTATATTAAGTACAGGAATCGATTGGTGCATATTTCAAGTTTCAGCTTAATATCTATATTATTTCGCGAGATACATTTAAAATTCGCAAAAATAGATGATGTATAGTCTTATATTTTTCTTTCCAAATAGAAATATTTATTTAATATGTCGATACATTAGAATGTGAATGTATGTTAGATATATTCGAAATGAGTAATAATTGTACGAAATAAATGAGTCGCAAGTAAGAAAGACGCAAAGCAAGAACGAATATGACCCTAGGGGTCACAGCGGGGTCGTATGACGCTTCTTTAACCCACTTCCGGCACAATGGTACACACCGTTAGCCATCGAAACGAATCGTCGAAGACTTCGTTGCTGGAGTAACTTAATCAAACCATGAATTCATCATGAACAACCGTTTCACTAAGCTTTTTTTTTTATTTTATTATTTGTTTCGTTTTAAATTTAAAAAACTAACGATCAGTGTTTACGATCTACATGACAAGACTACATAATTAGGTTTAAATTTTGTACATGACAGAATTTGTATATTTTTTTCATGTGAATTAAATTGTACAGTTAATAGTACACATTTTTAAATTAGGACTTAATTATGTATGTGTATGCCAATACGTATAGAAGGTAGATAACATTTAACAAATTATTACAGTCAAATAATTTTTAATGAGAACAAATTATGAATAAATAGAATTTCCTGGTTTAATTATTCAGTTAAATTGACGATAAATAAATAAGACAAGGTACATATATGTATAATAGTATATAAAACATCATCTATATGCACATATAAATGATTTGAAGGTGAACACCATCTATTAACGAGTAAATAGTCAAAGGGTAGTGGAATCTTCATTGAATTACAGTCATTTATACGTAAAGAGAGAACACGAGAGAAAGAAAGAATTGGCGCCTTCCGTATTATACGTTATGAGAAAATCTTTTGGAATGTATTTTACAGTTCTCTAATGCTTATATACTGCATTTAGCGGAATACTTATGTCTATTATATGTTTTATTATACACGGATATTTGTAAAGAATATTTACCTACACTTACTAATATGTCATGAAATTAAACATTTTCATATTTCATTTCTTGCCTTTTAAAATTATAATTGCTTTATTTTATTTTATTTACACCAAATTATAACTAATCCTGAAGCTATTCAAACTTATTACTATATTTACATATTTATTTCTTTTTGACTTCTAAACAACTTCTTAGTTTTTAAAACGTTTCTTTATAACTCACTACTTACTATAATACTTTCAAGTGATACGTGGAGCTTTTGAAATTTATAAACATATTTACATCTACGTTTTCAATATTTTTATTTTTATATTTTTAGCTGCAAAATGCAGCATGTTAGCTTTATAGCGTTGGTAACAGCTTTTTAGCTTTAAAAACGAATTTATTTTGTATTGTGCATTAGTTATTAAATCTTATCTGATTTAAATTAATTTAAATGAATAAAATTAAAATGAATAAATAAAGCAAACAATGTAGTTAACATTTAAAAGAACATGAATGAAATAAAATAATAAATTCTAGACGAATAACGAAATCCCACACACTATAGTAACGAACCTAATAAAATCTATTAAAATATGATAACATTGAAAACTAACGTGTGCCATTAAAATAATTTATAATAAAATATATATTCCAAGTTTTCGACATCAAAATCGAAAGTCATTCAAGCATTTCAAAATTAATTGGTCAGAAAAAATAAAATCAACCAAAACCAGTTGTTTAGTTGTTTAGTTGTTTGTTGTTGGTTATAATAATAATTAAAAAAAAACAGAACAGAACAGATACTTAAGTATATATAACAATAACAGTGTTACCACCTTAACGATATGTAACTTTAAAATTAGTACAAACCAAATTTGTATTGAATTTCTCTCGTGGGTGTGTGAATGCTTACAAATTGTACATTCCAATCTTTTTATTGTTTATGCATTAATTATTTCTATATTAGTTTATTAATATTTATAATTAGAGCGGTTATATAATATATTGTTACTATTTTAGTACTAATTGTATATTATTAAAGGAAATTTTACTTTACATACTTAGAATGGGCAAGACCTGTTTTTAAAT
This sequence comes from Pogonus chalceus, assembly GCA_002278615.1. Taxonomy (NCBI): domain Eukaryota; kingdom Metazoa; phylum Arthropoda; class Insecta; order Coleoptera; family Carabidae; genus Pogonus; species Pogonus chalceus. The sequence continues at coordinate 461,375 of CM008236.1, forward strand.
GACGCTAACATGAAGTATAAACAATTTTATGAATATACTATTATAAATAAATATCAATTGAAATGAAATAAAATATTTATAACTTTATAATAAACACCCCGCTTGGAACTTATATATTAGCAAACAGGGTAAAAGTTTAAGAGACAAACCGCCGCTGACAACAATTTTATTTATCACTAAAATTTGCATTTAATTGTGACATATTATATACACTGGTGGATAAAATATCGCGTATAAATTCAACCCATGTTGCTAGATAGCTTCGTTTAATCACATCAAAACCACCAGAGATCATGGTGGGCTCTGCAGGATATTCCATTATTTTATTATTAGCATTCTTCATTTGCTTTTACATTTTTATGATAAATTCAAAGCTAATATTTTACTTATAAGTTTAATGCATTTATTTTATTTCATAATTCAACGGATATTGACTTATTCAAATTATTATTTTGCTTCAAATAGTAAAGTAGCTGCTGCATGCAATCTTAAGCCATACTCATTTAAAAATGTTGATTTATTTAAAAGATACAACATTTTTTGCAGAATTTATTTTAAAATTAATTGCTAAATGCAATGTTAAATTACAATAAATATAAAATAAATACCCGTCCCTCAATTTACGCGAAGTATCTATTACACGTGAATTTTTATACGCGAATGTAAATTGTTTTTGTAAGTATAAAAACAAAATGATTGGAAATAAAAACATGTTTAAGTTATAGAAATATTAATTATATTTTAAGCTGTTGTTGGAAAACCGCGTTATAAGGATACCGTGTTATAAGAAGATTGAATATATACATTATTACATTTAAAACTTCTAAAAACATATTTTTAAGGCAGCGTAAAATTTAGTTCGCTTAAATTAAGCGACTGGTGTACTTAAAAGAAAATATACTAATTCATAGGCCTTAATTCTAATTGAATTAGACAAAAATAATTTTCTACGTTATTTCTTCTAGAATTTTAAACTTTCCAATCAGATGTTAACCTTTATAATAGGCTGCTAAATGCAGCTTAAAATTTATTTAAATTTAAAATATTTTTGTAAACGGTAACTTAATACTTTTAAGGATTAAAAGAATAATTTTCTACATTCATTTTCCTAAACAGTTGTTTCATTTTTGAACAGGCTGCTAAATGCAGTATTAAGTCTAAAACTAAATTTTCGTATATAAATAAAAAACATTAACTCTTTTAGAATTTGTTAATATAGCTTTTAAATTGGCTGCTAATTGCAGTTTTAAACAATCTTAAAACGTAAAATACATTAAATTTAATATCTGAAATAATATATATGCAGTGACCAAAAGTATTTCGTCCCGTATACGGCGCAAGCATTTTTAAAAGAAATCAAGGAAATATATATTGAAAGAATTTAATTAGAAATAATAAGAGAAAGTATCATATACATACATATAGGTATATTAATAACCCGATATGAAACGGTTTATAAATTTACGTTTGAAATACATTTAAAGATGATATAAGGAAAAATGTATGTTTTCATAAAATATTAATGCAATATACCTACGTTGTTGCCTTTCTAAAATACATACATATACACAGATAGAGATGGGAATGAATTTTGATTGATTCTTATCTGATTAATAACAACATACTTTTTCGAATTACTTTCATTTCACTTTTAGTTTAAAAAATAAGTTTTTTCTGATTAATTAGAACTAATTTACGGAATTTTAGTTAATAGCGCGGAAGAGTCATTTTATTATATATGTAACATCTTGGTTGAATTCTCGTGAAAGTTACTTTTTACGGTTGCCAAACTTGAAACTATTTCATAAATTGCAACATTTTTAGATTTATTTTATTTCCTTACGTGGAATTAATATAAGTTGGATCGTTATTACAGCGGTAATAGGGTTATATCCTCAAGGTAACAACTATACTTTATCTTTAATATATGACAAAATGAATCGCTAGTCGCTACTACAACATATTAATTCTCAGTATTCAGTTCATGCATTTGACACAAAATTAACCATTATCATATCGTTTATTTATTACTCATCATTGTTGAACAACTTTTGTGCAATTACAAAGAATTGCGCTTCCATACAAGTGCACATAGGTATATAAAAGGTCAATGCAAATGTAAGCGTCAATACATACAACAAAATGAATGAATGCCGGCCATCAGCAAGTTTTCAACTTGTAAATATATTGTGATCTTTATTTGTTGTCAATGTTATTGACGATTTCAATTGTACAAATTGATATATTTTTCTTTGTCATTATTTTACAGCCAGCTTATTTATTCTATATAAAATCATAAAGAATAGTTTACTAGCTGCATTATTTTGTAAGATATTCGCAAATAATTGAAACACCCAAAATTACTTTGGTTTTATAAATTGATTAGGAATATTATGAAACGTCTATAATTCAAGTTTCATCTTTATACCTACATTATTTCCTGAGATATTGACAAAAGCTAAGAAACTCAAAATACGGAAAAATAGTTGTGTAGTCTTAATATGTTTTCTTATTTTTTATGCAAAAGTCGATTGAGTATAATTTGATAAGTGAATATTCACAAATTCAACTTATGTATTATTCTGCGAGATATGAACAAAGAATTAAAACGCGTAAAATTCGCAAAAATTCCTGATGTTATTTTTAATGCGAAAATTGATTGAATATTTTTTAACCCGTTAATATTCAAAATTTCAGCTTAATAGCTGTATTATTTTGCAAGTTATGAATAGAGTTAAATCGTGCAAAATTCGCAAAAATTTCTAATGTATAATAGCCTTAGTTATTTTTTTGCAAATGGGCCTATTTCTGATATATTATATATTTCAAGTTTTATTTCAATAGCTATTATATTATTTCACGAGATATTCCCAAAAACTCTATGTATAAAATTCGAATTTCTTATTTAATTAAATAAAATGTATATATTTGAAAATTTAATAGCGCCATTATTTCTCGTCATTCCTCAAAATTATAAAAAGAATAAATTGATTGTATATTAAAAAAACAAAACGTAAGAAAAAAAATTCTTTAATTATAATGATAGTCTAACGAGGAGCATTTGTATAATTTAAATCTGTAGGAAGTTAAAACGTGGTTTTATCTAGATCTTAAGCATCATCTAATATCCTTATTATAGAGCACAATTCCTTGTGACAGCTTGACTGTGGGTATCATAATACCTGGGAAGATTAGACATCAAATCATTCTATACAACATTACTTTTTATATTTGAACAAATATATTTATATTATTTTAACAACAATTTCAAATAAATATCATTTAATAGAATTATTATTAAACGTATTTACAAATAATGGAAGTATTATTGAGTTGATTATTTTAATGAAACGTTTATAAAAAATAATGGGAACATCCTATAGAGAAATGTCAGTAGTTTTTTTAATAATTGGATTTTAAAACTCTTCATCATATGGTAGAAAAACTTCAAATGGATTATAATGAGATTATAAACAAACTGATATAGTTCTAAATGCAGGAAATGCTTTGCTCATTTAATTTCTTAAGGTTAATTGTGAAATATCATGAATATATGATGTAAACAATTTTTATTTTTTGTCTTTTGAATACATCGGATGCTGTTTATATATCTCCATAATAAGATTTTTAATTTTTTTTTATTTTGCTGTGTTTTCATGCATGAATTAAAACAATACCTGTTTTTTGTTACTTTTAAATTGAGATATTAATGAAATGTTTTTATTTTCATGGAATTTTGACCGTAGGTGTATTCTTATTGCAAGAAAATTAATTATAAATTAATGCATTTATTTCACTCAAGGTTATTATATGGGAATATATTTTAACAGTTATTTTTCTCATTAAATGATTATATTTTTTATGCGTATTTTATACTTCATTATTTATTTATAACGATTTAATTCAATTAAATATTGTTTAAAAGAAACAATTCCAAAAATAAAATAAAAAACTGAAATATTTGGGTTGTTTTTCTATTTGATAAAATCAAAACAACAAAAATAACGCCAAGAAGAAATAGTGGACCGAATTATTGGGTCCTGCGTTAATTGGATGGGAATCTGGTACCTTTAAATGAATTCTTATTCCGTTCTTTGTCTGTGCCTGTTTGAACCAGCGGGTGGTGCAATATATAAGCGGACTTTTGCTCAGTCCAATGGAATTTTATTCACTTTTGTGTTAGGCTCTTCTTCGTCCGATTTCTTGTACCACTATGTTATTAATCTGATATTTTTATCGGTTTTTTTATTTTTCTTTCGGAATAATTGACTTTTCGACGAAGAATTATAGGTATTTTTAATTATCTGTGAAGCGTAGATTTTCGCAGTTTTTTCAACAACGAGTTCATGAACTATCATCCAAGAGAAATCTATATTTATTCTATTTATATTGGAATACCGCGAATATGTAACAAACTTCGTTGACTTCATAAGTTGAAAGTAAGCATTGAAAACTTAATGAATCCAATTGAGATTGTCATAATATTTAAAATAGGTTATTGAGTTCATCGTTTAGTTAATTATGGTGTAATTTTATGAGATAGTTTTAAAAAATATTTATATTAAAAAATAGTTTGTGATATCTAGAAAGAATCAGGAGTGCTATGGAGCAGATAATAAAAACGATGTTCATGTTTCAATGTTGTAACTAAGTATGGAGAAAATTGATGCAATTTTCTATTATTATAGTTAGCTCAGTGCGGCAGTAGTGCACAACAGAACAGCCAAACAACTGGCAGAACAACTCTGCACACCTACATGATTCTTGTTCAAGATATCTTTGTGATTATATTATTTCCTGTGCCTCTGTTCAAACTTTTAATCAACATTTTTTATTTTATATATTGTTATTGCTTTCGTTTTAAATTCATACTATATATACTGGAATTCCAATTATTCTAAAGATTATAATACAAAATTATAAATTTTTTTTGGAAGCAACTTCAAATTTGAGAAAATATAATTTTTCTTGCTTTTTTTTTTTTAAGAAACAGTTTCTAATGTTTGTAGAAAATTTTATATTATTTATAAACCAAGTTGTCTCTAGATAAAATGTATTTTCTTTTCAAATTTGGGACTATCTTGAGAAGAACTTTTGAAAGAACTCATTTTTCTTTAAAGTTTTCAGACAAGTACTTATCTTCAAAATTTGAGATGAACTCTTGACAATAACACCGAATATGTATTTTGGGATATTTATTAATCCTTTGAAGATATTTTTAGGGAAGCAATAAGTTTATTAATAATTTCGATCATTTCTTTTGGTATTCATAGCATTTAAACATTAATATGTATTGGAAAAACTTAGTAAAAAATAATAATAGAATGTAGATGCAAGGTAAGAAGTAATAATATATAAAGAAAAGAAATGGAAATAAAAGAATTGAACCTAATCAGATAGAAGAAACTAATGAAGCTAAGAATAGCACAGCAAACCATCTGTCGAAAGATTTGTAGAAAAGCAATAATAAAAAACCGTTTGGCAACTACTGATCACAAATGTTATGAAGAGAAAAGATCCACCGTATAACAAGGTACATGGTTTCTTCTCCCGATTAAAGAGCATGTTATCATGGAACCTCATCTTAATTAAACTATGCTATAATTACTGGTCTGTGATTAAACCCAGCTTACTACAAAAAGACAACAAATGCGCCATAGTGTAGAGTGTATAGTATCTGTATAGTATGAACCTTCTCATATCCAAATAGATTGATCAGAACTTAGTAGCGATGACCCAGCCACATCTCGTGTGGTTACTGACTCCTTAACTCCTTTACTTTTATTCTTTCTACACCGCGACCATCTCAGATCAAATTGAATTTTGTAATGAGCATATGTGATAATTAACAGCTGCAATTTATCGCCTTCTCTTCCAAAATTAACAAGACCAAACGCGAACCTATCATACTTTTTCATACCTTGCTTACTTACACCTTGAAATATTTCATTACGGCACTGCATTCATAATAAGGTTATTTTTTGTATTTATGGAAAAAAGTTTGTCAATAATTTTGACAGGTGAAATTAATAAACAACAACAACGATAAACAACAGGTGTAAATTTAAGTTACACCATATTAGGTATAATAATATTTCATCAGCGAATTAATAATCAATAAATAAAAATAATTTTCTCACAAATAAATCGATTAATAAATATGTAACATAATATTACCTAATAATATCTGTATCTATAAGTGTGGTGGTGTTGAACGACTCACCTTAGAATTGCGTAGAAATAGTTAAAAAATGTGAATTCCGTTTCTATCAAACATAAAATGATTTTAAAAAGCATGTTTATACATTTATCTCAGATGATTCAGTTGCTAGTTTTATGTTGCAAAGTGAAAGGTTGACTATGGGTTCTAGTCGGGCCATCACTTTGTTACTTACAAGGAATTTAGGACACGGAATTCCTAATGTACATCATTACTTTGCGATTGCGTATTTTTATTGCATTTCTTAATTAACTACTTATCTATGTTGTAAAGGTACATTATTTTTATGACTGTATCGTTATTCATTTATTAAGACATTTTATCATTTACTAAATTCAAAATTCTAACTTTTTAATTATTTGAAACAGATTCTTCGCGTTAAACGTAGTTCCATAAACTAATTTAAATAAAAAAATATATTTTTAAATTTTTCAAATATTCAAGAGAAAATTAAAAAATTAATAATTTTTCAAACTGGACAAGAACATATTTATTTCTCTTCCGCATAAAGTATGAAATAATTTGTAAAAGATAAAATATAAATGGAAATAATTAATAAACGCTGACACGAATAATAAATAAATAGGTAAAAAGAGAATATAATATATAGAATAGCTCTCACTATAAGTATATAAGAAGTAAATAGTTAAAAGAAGATGATACTACTATAGTGAATTCTTTGATGAAAGTATAATAGAAAGTATGCAGAGTAAATGTGTGTTGCTGATTCCAACATAGCTCTAAAAACGATTATTGAAAGGTACCATCAGCATCAGAAGTAACAGAAGAACGGTTAAATCCGGAAATGCCGTGTGGCATCTGCCTTAACTGTATATCTTCGTGCATCGCATCGCATCGCATC
>CM008236.1:479029-496694 GCA_002278615.1 Pogonus chalceus
TAAAACATCAAGGTTAAAATATGCATAAACCCATATTATTTAAATAATTTAAAAATAAAAATAATCTAATACTAAAATATGTATTTAAAAAATATAACACTCATAATAATTTAAAGATCCATGTCAGATAATCTCAATTATGAATAAAATTATAAATAAAACGCAAAATATAATGTAAGAAAAGATTAAATTATACATATGTATATAGAGTATGTTATAACATAACGGTAGGTATGAAATCATATTAATTCAAATTACTTTTTAGACTTGTTTAGTGACATTTCAAGAAAACGCTAATTATTTATAAAAAGCAAGTGAAGTTTTTTTAAGGTTATATTTATCACGTCAATAAACTAGTTTTGTTAAATAGAAATTGTGAAAAATTATGACACTATTAAATTTTTTATTAGTTTTTCTATCATCAACTTTATCTCTTTAATATTATAGTTGATATTTTAAATCATTTCGAATGTATAAATGTCGAAATTTATTATTATAATGATTTTATTTGAATATGTTCAAGGATTTTTCATATTTTACATGTTATGAGAAATAATTGTGAGCAATAAATTATTTCATTTCCGTTTTTTTTTATTTTTTGTTTTTTTGTTGTTGTTGTTATTTATTCTCAGACAAGGGAAACTTATTGAACATCAAATTTGCATTTATAAATGCAGACAGGAAATAAAACCTGTATTTTCTAAGGTATTAGGTCTTCACAGGTTTCTTACATACATACATACTTCCTTTTTATTATTACATTTATTCAACTTTTCGTAAAATCTTTTTATCACTAATTAAGTATTTTCAAAACAAAACACGTGAACTATTTAAAAGTAATTTGTTACAAGAAAAAACAATTAAAGACAAACTCGTAATACTTGAAACAATTAAATAGTGATGTGCCTTTGTTTTTAAAAGAATTCAAATGTTTTAGTATCAATTGTTTATTGATCCATTCGGATATTTGGTTTTATGGGAAAATACTTTTTTTGAATTTAATTAAAATTTTTGATAACAAACGCAATTAAAATTAACAATACTTTATTTTTTTTCTATTAATTTTACGATATTATTTAAATTATTTCGTGGATTTATTACTTGTTTTTATTAAAATGGTTTTTATTGGAAATAAACAAAAATATTAAAATATTCCAGTTAATGTATGAATTGACTAGTGACTGTATACATCACGAATACAAGAGGCACTAATAAATTTAATTGAAATGAAATAATATAACACATTACAAATTAATTTGATATTTTGCGGCCCTCTTTAATATATTTGGTTTTGAAAGTGGCTCATTGTTTTAAAAAAATTTCTGACCCCTGGTCTATCTGAATAATTTAGTTAATATATGTATTTACTAGTAACTTTATACATTCTCTAAGTTACCGCTTTAATTACATGGATTTTCTAAATAGTTTGAACCCAAATTTTTTTGTATCCTACAAATACAACTACATTGATAAATTATTCGATTTATTAACTGCAATGAATGTTGAATAAAAAAGTTCATTTATTTTAGGAAATTTCTTAAAATAAATGTAGTTTTTACAATTGAATAAAAAACAAAATCAACAATGCAAATTAATTTAGAAACAATAAAATAAAATAAAAAATCAGGAAAATAATTATAAAATAAACATAATTTGCTGCTTTCTATAAATTAGAATAAATAAATAAATAAAAGCATAACTTTCTTCATTAAGAAATTGAACGGTGAATAAGAATACAAAATGAATTATTTCCAATATAGTACCATCTAGCCATAGTTGTAGAATTTCTTAGTCAGTAAGAATATATTTTACACAGAATGTACTGCACAGTCGATGTAATTAAAGATAAGTCATCCATGGAGGACCCCTGAGAAGCGTCTTCGACACTTGATGCTGCAGGGGTCCATCGTACTTGCAGATACACGAAGAATTAGTTAATTGGACTGTTACCGGTTTGAAAAATATACCATGTATCTTTTGCCGCTGTATAAAGCAGGTATCCGACAAGCCATGTTCACCTGGCTTTTATTTACTAACTAACTAACCAACGAAAAAATTTATCAATATTATATATTTTATTAACAATTCTCAATCGAAGGACAGGTATACAAATGTATATTTCCCAACATATCAAATATCATAGGGTCTCTCTAAAATTTTCCCATAAATTTATGTTTATATCCGGCGAAAAAATTAATTATTTTACAAAAAATTTCGACGTATTTCTCGCAAGTCAGTGCATTAATATTTAAAGCATAAAATTTTTATTTAACTGTATTTTATTGTAATTTATATTTGAAAGTATTAAATGATGGATTTATTATTATTTATAGGAAGTAATTGTTCTTCAATGATTTAATTAGTTCTCTTTTCTTCCAACTTCCTGAAATATTGTGAGAAAATATTTTTTTCATAAATAGTTGCATGTTAATTATTAATGTTAATAAACTAGTGAGTTGAGTTAAATATGCAGTTCTTTTGCATATTTCTAAGGTCGTATTATTAACTGATTTATATGCTGTATTAAGTATTCATTTATTTTCTAAAGGTAAATATAGTTGCTGTCAATTTTATTTTTCTCCTTTTTTTATTATAATTATCGAGAATTATGTTTTTTAACTTAACGAGAATCAATTGTTAATATCTAATTCGATTTTAAGATATTTTAATCATCTATTTCGACTTCCAAAATAAATTCGCAAAAAAATAAAAAAATGGTGATTATGGTCTTATTATTTTTGCCAAAAATTGACAATAAGCAACCCAATCTTTAATATATACATAAAAAAGATAAGATAAATTATAAACAAAAAAAATGAGTACAAGAAAAGAGAGTCGCAAGAGTAGAAAGATAGTGTGCACCAGAAATAAAACAATAAAAGAAAACAAAAGAACGATGATATAACAAAGATCATAGATACTTATTATTATTAATGATTATACGACCAATCATATTAGCAACGATATTGGTTTGTTTAGATTATTCTCCAATACGACAGTTAAAATTAAAATGAAAAGAAACCGATCTAATATGGACAGCATTCGCAGTAGGGGTTCTATGTAGATATTCTATAGTATATTTGTACCGTATTAGGAGCCGACACTTCAAATATAACTACAACTTGTAGATAATCATCAATACACAAAAGATCTATATACATATATATCTATAATTTAAACATTTAAATCAAGAGTGTTCCTCCAAAAACAATTTGATTTATAGATAATATAATTATTTGAGAAATGTTTCATATTTTCATATAATTCGATTGGATTTGATTTGATTTCATTTGATTGGAATGACCTTATTTTATAATGAAAATACTATTATTATTGGTAATTCTATCAGGCAATTATAAATGATGTATTGTGCTATATAATGACATTATTGCACTCTGTTTGGTTTCGTATGTCGAAATTTATGTTCGTATCGGTTTTTATTTGAAATTTAAATGTTTTCAATGATTTATTTCATTTTTTACTGCCTATCATAAATTTTTTCATAGATATTTTTACCATATACGGATATTATTTTATTAATTATTGCAAATATGGTACTTTCAATGCTATTTAAAGTATTAGTTGTAAATTTAAGATGAAATAACAAATTTATCTACGCTAAGTATTAGTTAACTGTAAATAAACCGAGGAAATACAATTTCGCGTAAAACAAGAGGATAGATCTTTTCAGAGCCGTAACTAGGCAAAGGCAACAGGGGCACTTGCCCAGGGCCCAGATCGAAGGGGAGCCCAAAAAGGCCTCTCAAAAAGAAAAAGAATAATTATTTTGTGTTTATTTATTAAGAATGTTTTCAAACTTTAAAAATAATAAAAGTATAGGAGCTTCAGAACTTTCGTATAAGCATGGAAGGTTTTTTTTAAGGGAGAGGCCCAATTTAAAAGTCTTGTCCAGGGCCCACAAAAAGCTAGATACGGCCCTGGATTTCTTTATATAAAACTAAATACGTATTTGTTATAATTTAAATGATTTGAGTCCAATGCAACCATAATATTTTTTCTGACTGCTTAAAATGAAATTTGCGTCTTAAAAGACAGAGACAAATGTAAGATTATCAATTATATTTTATAAATTTGCATATTTCATTATTTAAAATGACTTTTAATTTTATTTTCTATAATAATTGTACTAATGTAATTATTTGAAGAAGAAAAAATGCATAAAGCAATCATATATAGACATGACTTAATAAATAAGGAATTATTTGCAAATAATTAGCATCTTATTTTTACTATTAATAATAATATTTATATGGAAGTAAATAAGTGAGGAATTCTTGTAAATGAATAACATTTGTAGCATCTTCGCAAGTAAGAGTGGTGTAAAGCAGATGCAGAGTAAAACAGGCCAAAGAAATTTATAGCCCCAGATTATATAGTAACATAACATGTATCGTGTTTTATATCCCTTTAGATGTCCAGTTAGTGTAGCTCGTATAACATCCACGATTCGTACTAACATAGTTATCATATGTTATAAATACACATTTTCCCAAGATTCACTCACAATTCACTTTCTTTCATTCCATTTAAGAGTAAATGCATTTTATCATGACCTAATTATATAAGTAAAACACATTAATTCGATTAATTTCTGTTAAAAAGCAATAAATTACACGAAATCTACGATAAGTAACTTTCAAAAAATATTGCAAAAAAATACATTAACATACCGCTATTTGTCATCTTGATATTTATAAAAAAAAAAATCTATGAATATTAAACAGAGCATTAATTTATCCTTTCAAAATAATATTGCAACATTTATCAAATGAACTTTTACTCAAAAAAACCACAAAAATGATGAACAATTTATCTAAATTCAAATCATCACGTAGCAAAAAATTCTTATGATTTACTACATATTTATTCATGAATTTAAATATCGTAGTGTTGAAGGAGGTGCAATACAGGTGGCTACAGTGGGAGGAGAGACCCTCCAGGAATGTATTCAAAACGATGTTCTACTTTTTCAGTTAGACCCCAAACCGTGTTATGTTAATTAAAAAAATTCTAGTTAACGAAGCTTCTATATCATTTTTTATTTCATTTAAAATTCCAGATTCTAGACTATAACTTATATAAATATACCGGAATATCATAGAATAATTGTTTAATTTATTTTTAAAGGTATATTTTCATTGTTTTAAGTTTATTTTTAGAAACTAATCGTTAGTTTTAATAACGTACCGCCCTACTGAGGTAGGCTGGCTGCTAGCGTCTCGGTTCTATAACATTTTCATCTTTTATTTTAAATTTAGTTCCGACCGAAGGTTTTTTTATTTATTTTTTATTCTTTAATGCTTCACGCTCTTTTGACCTTCATTTCTTTATTAAGGGCTACAGACCGAGACAATACTGGTTAATTATATTTATCTTATAATATTAAACGAACAATCCTTTTATTCATATATACTCGCTTTCTCAAAAACAGCTCAAACGATTTTAATGAAAATCATTTATTATAAATTATTTGAGTCGAGAAACTGATCTGTAAGGGTCTCATTTTTGGACCTTTGTTTTTGATCACAGTTGAGTCGGCACAAAATATCAGTTCATACTTTTGAAAAAGGGATAAAAGATAAAGCAATACTTTTGCATAAATATGAGTTCAAAATATACTTTGACAAGCCTGTATGTGTCTTTTGTCCAATATAAAGAAGCCAGAAACATTTAAAGTACTCTTACCAAAGGAGAATCTATATCATTATTTTGCATAATTTCAATTTTGTATTTATAAAAAATAAAATTTCATTCATAAATGTGTTTTAAAATAAAAGTTGAAACAGCCTGGGGTAAAAAGAATCTACCTGGCATAACAGTAGCGCACTAAAGAAATAACAAACAAACCCAGGTGAAGATATCCCCGAAGTGTTTTCCAGTAGCACTAAGACAACAGAGCTACATATTTAAATGTGTATTTGCCGCAGGGAGTGATGTAGCGTGGGTTTAAAACCTTCCTTCATGGTTGTTCATCGTCCGACAAACCAATACAACTGTATATAAATGATTAATAACTTGTTAATAGATCATTAGTATAATTTATAATGTTTGAAATTGAAGACACAGAAAACGACACACCGTTAGATTTTCTGTGTGCTGTGTGGTGTGTGTGTGTGTTCTACGGATGATTTTAATGAATTTCATTAATTTTATTTGATGATGATGATTTTATCAATTTCCGGCCGTTATTTTTAAATACATATGTATTTATTGAAGTGAGGTGGTTATATTTAAGTATATCAAGTGGTATTTTTCTTATGAAATACTTGAAAATAAATTGAATTGAAATTATAAAAAGTAGTTAAAATATATTCGTCTAGTCATAAACACAGGTCAACAATCGGAACCATAAGAAAAATGATTATGAAATGAATTCCAACAAGTTTAAATATAACAGGTAACAGGTAAAAAGTCAAGTTAATATTCAAGCATAATATTCGGATATATTAATAAATTTACAAGAAGGCGAAGACGAAGCGTAAGGGGTCATTAACCATGGTTTTAAGACCTGAGGGCACTGTGGCTGCGTACACATGAAAACATCAGGTAGTACAGATTATGTGCTAAACTGGTAATATTTAATTAGGTTGGATACCGCGGGCGAAACAATCAACAAATAATCTCACTTAAAATTATTCACTTGAATAGTTTTAATATGAAATATTTTGTGTTTGATTTGCACTTGATTTTGTATGCAAAATGTGTGCTACAACTTTTTATCGTTATATTGTGCAAAAACTTGCTAACTAACTATCAGGTTGTTAGTATTATTTTTATTTCGTATAACTGCTTTTATTTATTACTTATTAATTATTTCTCAACTTTTTTATTTATATATAAAAAGTCGTTGTTACACTTCGCTAACTTACTCAAATTAACTATTTAACAATACAAAAAAATTTAACACTTTTAAACAATAAATTCATTAAAATTTGACTAAATTTATTTAGTGTTTAATAATATACTACTTTTCTATTCTGACTAAAAATATCTGGCAATATTTGAAAGGTTGTAGTATAAAATTTGTAAATTTCTAAAATATTATTAAATATCGGTAATTAAGTAAAAATAATGAAAATTTTATGCAGATGCTTTTGTTATTAACTGTATGTAAAATATTAGTTATCCGCTAAAAATATAGAACTTAGTTTTTATTTATCTGGAATTGAGTTTTTCCTGAATTTCTGGAATCGAGAATATTAATTTATCCAAATTTAAAATTTATTCTTGAAATTCCAGGACTACAAGTTTTTTACCTGAATTTTTTCTCAAGATTTAAATTATAAAATGATGTTAAATTGCCAAGACTGTAAGTTTAGAAAATGAAAGAGCGCGAATTAAAAAACTATTTTTCTTAATTCAGTTTTAAAATATTTGTAATAAAAAAGGCATAAATTTTACCCCAATAAATTATTAAATAATAAGTTTCCAAAATAAAGGAACATAAAATAAAATAAAAGTTTTTAGAACATACCCTCTAATAAGTTTTAAAATATTTGTTCTTAAAGACTTGAATTTAATCTTAATTTATTATAAAAGTCTTAAGAAGCTTGGATTATTAATTTTTCCCAAATTTCTTCCACATATTTAAGATTTAATACATAAAGGAACACCCTCTAGTCAATTTTAAATAAGTCTTTGTTTCAATTTGAACCCTTATCAAATATAATTGATCTTTGCAAAAGACTTTGACCGTACAAAAAATAATATAAAAATAAATATGACAAATAAAACATTTGAAATGAAATTTTCTCACATTATAAAGAATTACTAAGCATGTAATATGTGACCATTATTTTTATTATTATTATAATAATCATATGTGGACTTAAACTCGTTGTTTATTTTTAAAGCATTGCAATTATATTTTTTGTATGATAAATTATAATATAGATAGATATATAAGGGTGTCCCCTAAAATAGTGTATAGTCTGAAAAGCAGCACGCATGTTTGCAAGAGAATAATAATAATGTTTCGTAGGCACAATTGACAGACCGGCGTAGTACCAGCTCTCTCTCTTGTCATTCATGGATTTTTTTAAACAGACGCCTCTAGTGGGACGTATATTGAATGACTGAATAACCGAAGAGCCCTTGAGACGTGGTTCAAATCCCACTACGAACTTATGAGGAGAGAATAAATAGCTGATGGATGTATCATCACCATTTATACACTCCCTGTTTCTAGTACAGTTTATTTAAAACAATTTCTATTTCACAATAAATATACATATCTATATATTTTTACGCAGGCATTTGTGAAATATGATATCATTATAAGATGCCATACAAGTGTTTAATTGCCGTATAACAATCAAAACAACGTAAAACAAAATGATATTATAATAATCGTATCATTCATCAACCACGTGTTTTCTTTTTATTCACAAATACATAGACAAGTTCACGGCCTCCTTCCTGGATTACTATTACAAAACAGGAAGTTCTTATACCGGGATTGTGCAGCTTCTTATTTCCTTTATACTTTATACTACTAATATGAACAAGTATGAAGCGGCCCCGGTCACAACTCGGGCCCGTATAAAATTAAAACATGTTTAAGTCAATAAAATGAATATTATCCAATTATATGGTAATGAGCTATAAATATATAATATAATTCGTAGTGTACAAGATAAACAATAAATCTAAACAAAAGTGCTATATACAAGACAATATATATAGCGAAGTAATAAGGTAATTTGTATTGTGTTATACCGTAAGTGGACTTAATGGCCTCTAGACTACAAGCTGATGCTGGTGGCGATCTGGCTTACCGATAACGCTATGGATAACAATTGCTAACAACATACTGACATCATACACACACAAACAAACACACACACATACATTTCAAACAAGATCATATACCTAATGGTTTCACTTCTTATATCATTTTACTCATGGCTCTACACTGTCATCCCAATTTATTTATTTCTCAAATTTCTAATTTTTTATTTTGATAAAACATAAATTAATTTGTTGTAAAACATACTATACTTGTATGATACGTGAAGCTATAGAAATATATGCATATCTTAAACTTAAATTATTTTGATAAATTTATGATTGCTTTTTAATAAAACAAATTATTAACTCTTCGTTAAGCTGAAGCTATTTATACCAAGTCCCAAAAGGGTCGGGGTATTTCTGAAGTTTGGATTTCAATCACAAAATTTAATCGTTGAAGATGGTCTGTTGATTTTCATTCTTGCACAAGCTGAATTTTGTAAGGTTTTTGATGCAAGTCCTTTATAATTCTTTTGGGGTCGATGAAAAATTAATTAATTCGCATTATAACATATACTACTAGTATGATACTTGAAGCTATTGAAACATAAAAATTTAAAAAAAATACATTTCAATTACCCTGATAAGTCTATGCCATCGAAAATATCATAATATTAATTTTGATAATTGAATTTTTTGAAAACGAAAATAGAAATTAAAAAATACTGAAAATAATGCTATTAACGTTCAAATGATACGTGAAGCAATGTAAATATATAAATTTCATACAAATAGAAATAATAAAGGATAATTCAGAAAATGTGACATGTTGGTATAAATCATGAAATAAGGAAATAAAATAAAATATATGTAAATACATCGCATCGAAAATTGCAAAACATATCCGTAAGTTGTACCACGAAATAAACATAAATCTATACATAACCAATAAAATATAATGAACAATTAATACAACGGAATCAGAAAAATAAATATAATGTTCAAACCGATGACTACAGAATGCTTTTAAAGTCACAAAAAATGATTGTTGATTTTCCCAACTTGATTAACAATTTACAAGCATCAGTATTTGGTACTAAAGTTACAAGATGATCGTAAAAATCATCACCATAAAGTATAAATCACTGTGCACATCTATAAAACTTAGTCATGTACAATATGTATGCATACATTGCACATTGCACATTTGCACATTTGCGCGTTTGAACGTTTGAATTCATCAAAAAATACAAGAATCCCGGATTTGACTAACAACGAAGATTTTACTATCAAACATAGTACTTCGTAAAATAATAATGTAATTACTAATGTTACTGTATAATTTTATTTTGTCTATAAACTTTCTTTTTATTACCTTTTGACGTTTTATATTCCTTCAAATTTAAATTTAGTTTATATCGTAAATAGACTAATTGTAAGTACAATTTTTTAAAAATCAAGTACATAAATATAAATATGGAATAAACTAGAATAATAATCCAAGGTCTCAATCAATGCATACATGCAATGTCCTAGATTCTAAAAGATTAATGCATTTCTGTTCATATAATAAAATATATTGATGAATTAAATTAACTACAGATGTTGACGATATATTTGCTATAAATATTAAAATACTTCTAAGAATTAATATTATTACTAGTAAAAATGTTAAAATGCTTCTGTTTCTCATAATTATACAATTACATTTTATTGCAAGTCGCTTTTTTTTTTAGGTTAATGTTTCTTGAAAATTATTTCTATCATAGAAATTGTTCATGTTTTTTATTTATTATTTTCATAAATATTTCATTTATATAGGTTTGAAGGCTTTTTACAATTTATATGTCAACTTGTTACCTTAAAAAAATATAAAGAAAAGATGTTGAATTGTTTCAATTTAATAATATAAAGACAAAAAAGTATACATATATCGAACAGTAGTCGCATGAGATAAAATACATATTTAAATTTGAATTGTTATTACTTGTAGTTATGTTTAAATGTCCCGTTAAATGTATAAAATTTCGCAGAGATTTTTTTCGGTAAACATACAGACACAAACATATAAAAAGTATAATAATAATTCAGTTGAAACGCAATAGTGTTGTTATATTAGTATAATTTAGTATGATTGGCGGCCAATTCGGTTGCCATAGCTTCGGGCCGTATTACAAAAGATATAAAAAAGAATAGGAACATTTAATTTCGTGAGTACCGCTGATTTCTATAATAAACGGTTTAAATTATACGTTTGAAACGATCCACAGTTGTTTGTTGTGAACTAACTGCTATCTCTACAATTGTATCGTGTTATACACGTTTCACTTTGGGTTTATGAAAAATATTTCTCTTCGTTTACTAGACACTCTTTTATTCACAAAAAAATACTATTTATTTTATCTCTGTTATTATCTAACATTTTTACAATTGTTATTATTATTATTNAATTAAAAAAAAATACAATTTTTTTTTTCAAACACCCATAACTTTGTTCCAAATCATCGTAAGAACTACGTTTTTTAAGCACTGCACAGAAAATTTACCAAATAATAATGCCATTATGGTGAGTCGAGTCCGCAAATTTTTTCCAACTCCGTACACATCGTCAAAGTTGAACATTTTTTCGATTTAAAACATGTTTTTTCACAGGGGTGCTTTAGGGGTGCGGAAGGGGTTACGCTTAAGATCGCATACATGCCTTGAAAGAAGACACTTTAAACTTGTTTTCCCTTAAAGGTTCATCAAAATCTATTGAAACTACGCCGAGTAATGATGGTTTGAAAATGGGCAAAATTTCACGAATTTCAAGTGTCTCATTTTTTTTTCTGCCAGTGTATTTATTTTTTGGTCGTGTACATTAAGACCGCGTAAATTAGAAACATCATTTTGTCATTAATACCTACTTAAGATAGTCTTAAACTATTCACAAAGTTTTCTATTAATTATAATTAAGCAAATAAGAATCATGTTAGTTCGTAAACCGAATATGTTAAGTATTTTTGCTAGTTTTACTATTAATTTATTATTTTCAATTTAAAATTCTACTTATTACATATTTTTCTAAGTATATAAATCAAAAATATAATTCACTACAGATAAAAACTATCTTTAAAGTCTTTTCGAATTATATTTCAATTTTTTTTTAAACGCTTAAATTGAGGTATGATATACTATTTTATTATTGAAAGTGTTCATTGAAACCACCTCAGCAGAAATATAAAATTGTTTGAACTCATAAAATATGTATTTCCATGTATATAGAAAAAATATCTAGTATTTTTTCCTGACTTGGGGTAAAAGCTAAGTTTTTTCCAGACATCTTATAATAACCTAATTAATACAGAATAGTTATGTTCACAACTGAAGCGTATATTTTAAGAACCATCAGACGTAAATTAAAAAAATATATAATTCCATGAAATTTGCTCATTGTTAATAAAAAGTCTTATATTAAAAAGAAAAAAATATATCTGGCGGTGTTTTTTTATCTATTTTCTTTTTCAAAGACATAATTTAATTTGTGTCGGCGGCGGCATTGAGTTGGCACAAATGACCAAAATTGTAAATGAATTTGTTAACGGACATTCACATATCATATGATAGTATATAATAAGTATAATTCTTTGTAGTATAGGGTACGGGAAATAAATAAATACGTATATGTATGTATGTCTCACAAGACACCACACCACACCACACCATACCACAACTCAGTCAGACACAGTATTGTACGATAGCCGACTATTGTTACTGAACAAAACACATCCGCCAATCAGGAACAAATGATTCATTTAGTTCATTATCTTGAAGGATATACCGATCTATGATGATATTTATTAATAGATCTTTAAATTGATGTTTGAATTCATTTCGTATTCTTCGAATTCTTTCAGCATTCATTTTTAACTTACACATACATTATTTAAACTACAAAAAATTTAAAACAATCATTTTTGAAACTTAATAAATAAAATAAGTAGTAATATCGCAATATAATATAAACGTATTAATTTAAATGAATTATAATTTTTACTTACAAAAGAAAACGGAAAGATATACATATATGCTAATACTTTCTTTTAATCTGACATTTAACTGTACTTCTTATAAATAATTATCATATCTTTATCGTCAGACATTTAACTATTTATAAAACAAAACAAAAATAATTATCGACAAATTAATGATCATTTTGATTAATTTTATTTGATAAAATTATTGTTTTATTTGTTACGCTGAACAACTTTGCAATTAATTACCACCAACTTGGTGCTTACAGTAATTAATAATTAAGTTTAATAATTTTCTCTCCATTTTTGTTGTTGTTGTTGTTGTTGTTGCAAAAGAGAAATTGTTATTTATTATTTCGTAATGTATATATTTATTTTTCCCAGCAATTCAGTGGTAAATTTAAGACTTCGGTTTTTGTTTGTTTGCCCCCAACCGGAAATGGAATATAAGAACTTTTAGTTTCCGGTTTGTTTAAGATTAAGGGTGCACCCACTATGTTACAACCACTTTCTTCTGTTTATATTTGAAACTAGACAAGTTTTCTAGGTTATAAAACAAATGAATAGAATGAAAACAATAAGAATTTAATTAGAATTATATATTTATTATAAAATGAAAGGGTTGGTAATTGAGTGGGAAGCACAAAACTAAGATATTCTCATATGTAATAATGCAATATAAATAATATACAATATGAATTATTAATAACAAAAATCAATATACAATATGTGGACCACCTACTATTTATACCTTTATTATATATTTCATTACGATAGTTAAGCTATAAGTTTTATGCTCAGTTCCAACAGAGTTAAATAATTAATATTCATTATCTACTTTTAAACTATGAGAAATATATTCACAAATTTAACATGTCTATTAAGGCATCCGTTTAAGATTAACATCTTTTATTTTTATTTAATTAACTAATAAATTATTTTTTTCAATTTAAATTAAATAAAATAAGTTAATATTCCAACTCATAGTAGGTATATACCTATGTATGTACGTACTCGTATGTGTAAAGTAAAAATTCTTTACTTCTCTTTACCTAATGGTTGCCCCAGAGAACTTGTGTCCCGTACAAAGTGTACCCAGGTGTTGAATATGTAAACATTTATACTATTCTCGGATCGACTGAACACTTTCAGGGCTGTCCAAACTAATATTCATTTAAATAAAAATCGTTTATAAATTAAAAACATAGTTTTACTATTAATTTATTGGCTGAAATCGCGTTAATAGAGCCGTGTATATTAAAACCGCGTAAATTGAAGGCATCATTTTATAATTAATATCTACTTAAGATACTCTTAAATTTTCTATTAATTATTATTAATATTATTGAGAATCGTGTTAGTTCGTAAACCGAATTATAGAAATATTTTTGCTAGTTTTACTATTAATTTATTTCAAAGTATATTAGCGGAAATACATTTTAATTTTTTTTATATAATTATTGTTAATTCAAATTAATGTATAAATTAAAAATATAGTTTTACTGTTAATTTAGTAGCTGAAATCGCGTTAATAGAGGGATAACTTATTGTTTTCAATTTCATTATATATAAAGGCATTTATGTCTTAATTTGCAAATAAATAATTTTATTCCTTAGTGGTTTTTTGAAACGAATTTTTTCGTAATATATGGAAATACATGAACTAATGAATAAAGAAAAATATGTATATATTCTGGGTATTTAAATATTTATTGATGTATTGGTATAGGCGTCGTGTGTGGCTGCAATAATTATCCATAAAATATTTGCAAGCATGCAAAAACTGATGGCACATGCATAATAATAATAAAATAAGAAAAATCATAAAATGAAATGAAATAATATGTCGAAAAATGATTGGATTTTTATAGCTTATCGACTGACTACCTCACCAATTGTGTATGCAAAGCAACTGAACCGTCCCGAACGGAACAAATAAATATGACAGCTATATTCGAAGTGATTGCTAGAAATCAGGCGTCAAATTAAAAATTTCAAGGTTAAAACAAAGAACGATTTTCGCAGAATCCATGCATCTATAAGCTGAGCTTAAACCATAGTTAATTGTTATTTAGATATACCGTGATATTGCCAGATACATGGCATAGAACACAACACAAACGGCCTGAGAACAGGTTTAACTGTGCCTGAGCTGAGATGCTGCAGCTTAAGCTGTGTAGCTGTGTGGCTGTGTGAGCCCTCCCTCTTTGGACCCTTCCCCTCAAAAACACACATACACAGATTCACACATACACCACATAGACCCTATCTCGGACCTCGGACCTCGGAGTTCGGACGTCGTTGTTGTTCCGCCGTCGTCGTCGCCGTGTTGTTGTTGTATTCAATGGAATGTGAAGAGTTTCTTTTTTTATTTCTTTCTTTCTTTCTTTCTTTTATGTAGTAGGTATCTCTCTCTTTTATTCCTTTCATCTTTTTATTTCTTTTTCTACCGTTGACGACGACCAACAGAGAATCATGCGTTCAAGTCTTCAACATGAAGAAAAGAAATAAATAAATAAATGAGAATAAAAAGTCAACGATGGCCGTGTATATAAACTGTTGCTGTCGTATCAATTAAATGAAAGTATTTGATAAATAGTGTATTAAATGCTAAGATGATTGATTATTGTGGAAATCAAGTGTGCTTTGATTCAATTTGGTTAATTGTAACTTCTTGATATATTCTTTCGAGATTTATGGACGGAATACTTGACTTGACAGTTTCAAGATTATTATTATTATTATTTTCATTCATATTTCCATATGCAATCTTCAATTTTAAGAGCAACGTGTGGTTTAAGCCGCCTTAGGCACCGGTTATAAAATTAGATATAATACTTTTAATAAATATGGAGCATTAATAATTCATTTAAATAAATAAGAGGAATGTTTTGTTGGTAAAAACTTTGTTTTATATTTGTTCACGATGCGTCCAGCTCAAAATGTAAGATGCGATGAGTATGAAATAGAAAAACTGGCCAAACAAGTTTGTCTGATGCCCCATACATACATATGTATGTTATCCCAACATATATGTATGTATGTATGTGCTGTGCGTATGATTATTCCTCAACACTGGATGATGGTAAAGTATATTCGTCGTCTTTGTTGCACTTATGACGGTCAACGGCCCTGAGTCAACAGGTGTGACCAAGTCTAGGTCAAACTATTCAAACGACAGTTCTTCTCTACTAGGAGACATGGGGATGTCTCATCTTTCTTTATCTATCACACTCATTATTATACAGTATAAATTGCATTCGAAATTACCTTTTTTTATTTCTGTTTATTCTATTTGATTTTATTGTAAGCGTGTGAAAGTTTTTACTTTCGTGTCTTTTACGAATTGCATATCATATCGCCACTGGACACTACTGACATAAATTATTTTTATCGTATAAATTATTCACTTATGGCTTATGCTTTATTAATTACTATTTAAATTTTCTTATATTCCTAATTTGCAGTTTCATTTTCAGTTAAATAAATCATACTTTATTAATTAATATGGCGTAATACATTTCCTGCTTCTATTTTTTGTTTCAATTTATTTTTAGACTCAAATAAATTTAACCAAATTCGGGCCCGTATAGTTGAATTAATATTTAATAAAAATTTATTAATAAAATGAGTAAGTCCTCTTTTCTAGCAACCAAATATTTTTATACTCGAAATAATTTTACGACTAAATAAGTTTTTAAATGGCGTTAACCCTCATTTAACTCGGAAGGATATTTGTCTATAATAAATCATTAAATTAATATAAAATACTATATCTTTCAATTTTCTACTAACTTATTTGAATGGTCTAAAAATAATAAAAGTACTTTAGTAAGTCTGACACACCAAAATCACTTTCCAATAAAAATAATTTGAACCAAAGTCGTAAAAATGACAACAAATATAGCTATGCAATAAATATATAAGATAAAATCATTTAACCACAAACGGAACCTTTCAAATAAAAATTAATTACTTTAAAAAATAAATTTCCAGTAAAAAATTCCAATATAACGAATCAGAATCTATCTGGGAACAAAACCCTTCAATCTAACCACAATTGACAGAAATGCTTAATCACTAATTAAAAATAAAATATACAGTATTGAGCGTTGAATTTAATTAAATATTTATGGATATAAATAAATATGACTAGAAATGCATATGAATATATTAAAATATGTATGTACCCTGCAGCATCCAGCATCACGTGGTCAGTCGCTAATCGATGAAAAGTAGCCAGGGTCCATCTCATAAACGTCTGCACAATTCTCTTCAAACAAGTCGTGTTTATAGCTTAAAGCGTGGGACGTCTCAAACACTCATTATTATATCATTGAATGCGTTTTTATACTTCACTAAATACTGTAATTTTTCTGAATAACATTATCTGATTTATTTATTTCAAACAACATACTGCATTACGCACGCTTTAAACTATTCAATTTTCATTATTCCCAACGTATTGTTTCGAATAAGGATTTGATGAAATACTATTTAGATTTATAATTATTATTTTATAATTGATTTCGAATGGTATTTAATAAGGAATAATGCTGTATTGTTACTTTAAATGAATTAAAATTATTTATTTCATGTAGTGCATTGTTGTTTTTGTTTATAATTTGTATATGGATTTGTTTTTAGTTTTTTACATTAAACGTTGATATGTTAATAATAAAAGTGCAAATAAAAAGCATGTAATAATAGGTTAACAAGCATTTTGTACTAGAGTAGATGATTTTTTTGTAGTAAAAAAGAAATTCCTCAATTGCGTTTATAAGCCTCCGTTTGGCCGGTTTCCATGGGAACGATCAACACCGTCTCGCAATGCAGACTCACGCATACACCAACAAAACAGATTCTGAAAATTTCGTTAACATACAATGGCAAAGTGAAAT
>CM008236.1:538526-553393 GCA_002278615.1 Pogonus chalceus
TAAGAAATGATAGCCATTTAAAATTTTGAAAAGTTATAAAATTCTCATTTGATTATACATTTATAAATAACTATTGACTGACAATGAGAAGAGATAGCTTATTTTTGAAAAATTAATCGAATCATTCTTCTTGGTAAGTTTGAAAGCTATTTCGAAACAACAAAAGATTTTTAAAACATAACGTTATGTACATAGACTGTGGAGAGGTCGCGCGAGTTTTTGAAACTCGAACAACTTCTCATTTGGGGACTAAATTAAAATAAAAACTTTTGATACGGAATTGAAAGGTTTTTATTCTTGTCTTAATAATATTGTTTCTGTATTTAGATAGAACAAATTTTAAATTCATACCGAAAGACTATAAAATTTTCAACCTATAGAAATTATCATGATAGGAAAATACGAAAAAATCAAAGATTGGAAATCAATAGACTTAATTTTTTTTACATCACTATTGACGCTTTCTTACAAAAATCAATTTTTAAGTTTCACGATGGAAAAAACTATAAGGTATATAAGAAAGTTAAATAAAGTAAAATGTCAAAATAAAATTCCTTGATATTTCCAGGTTGAATTAAATTCCCTGATAACTCCAGGTTTTCCAGGTCTTTGGCCACCCTGATTTAAAATTGTCTTATTAATTAAAGTATATAAAATTATAATAAATTAATTTTATTATAAATACAATTTTCTCATACAAATATGATTTCTTTTAATACAGCAGAATAAACCTTTTTTTATTAATTATTTTGTAAAGTACTATTCAAATAAGTTGCAATTATAACTAAAAGCGTAGATATTGTCGAAATAATCTAAAAAGAAATACTTAAAATAATAAAATGAAATAATTATAATGAATAAATTACCTGTGCACACACAGTAAATTGTAAATCTAACATTTTAATAACAGTTATTTTAATTTTACTATGATAAACACGTAAAGAATTCAAAATAATCTAAAATATAACAATATTTTAGATAAATAATAAATTATTTTACATTAAAATACGAACCAAATTATTATTTTCATGATTCAACTGTCTAAATAAATTCTTACTATGTATTGAATTCACAAATAATTTTGCCTAAAATATAAAACTATTAATATATAATATTATTTTTGAATAATATTTACCTCGTGAATAGTAACTTCACTTAAAAAGCATAATAAAAAAATATTTATAACATTTAATAAAATTAACAACATTTCACTTAATTCACCATAACTTTTAATATTATAAACTATTCTTATAAAAATCGATGCAATACCAGAAAAAATTATAAGAAAAGTTACTAAAAGTTGCCCATATAATTGTATTGAATATGCATCATTGATTAATTTCAATAAATCGATTAATTCCGAATGTATTCTACATACAACTTTAAATTCATTTAATGTTATCTTCGTGGTATATTTAATAATTTGATTAATTAAATAAAAAAAATTCGTTATGACATATAAATATAATAAAACTTCATTAACTTCAATTGTAAATAACGTCCAACCAAAAATATTTGATAAAATAAAAAGTAAACTATAAATGGTGAATTTTTCATGAATAAATATTGTCGAAAAATAATACGATACAATTGTGATAGTAATTAAAATAAATGTTATTAACTGATAAATAAAAAATTTATATCCGATTTTTTTATAATTTATATATTTACCGAATTTATTAAAGCATTTATCATGTTTATTTAATTCATGCAAGATATAAATATGTATATTGCAGTTTTTATAACCGAGGAAATAATAAATATAAACAGATATTGAAGTTACAAATACAAAAACTGATTCTTCGTACATTAATACATCGACAGTAATATGTTTATCTTTTAATTGATATTTCGCTTGCAATATAAAATTTAATGTTATTATTATTGTACGGAAAATAGAACATTTCAAATCTGGTTTTGGATTTAAATTATTTTCTTGTAATGGATATGGTAATGTACCAAATATTCTTGATAGTTTAAATATTGATGAAAATGCGGAAAAAATGTTATTCTTCATTGTGATGGTTACTTGACAAACTGAATTAGTTTTTATTATCTATTATCAGATGTAATAATTTAAATTAAAGGAAGTACTTTTTAATCTATTTTATCTTTTGTTTTTATATAATTAGTATAGTTCCATGTTTGATAGGTATTTTTTTTTTGTGTTTTTATTAATTTATTTGACAAGTTTTCAGGAAATTATTTTTTTCTTTTATCTGATTCATTTTAATGATAGGAATTTTTAAGTTTCGTACTAAGTGATTTCTTGTGTTATTTTACATATTCTATTTAATTTGTAAGAGTTTCTTTCGAAATTTAAATATTTTATAGCAATATTTCGTAAATTGCAAGTTTTCTAAGGGATATACCTTTGAAAATAATTATTTTCAAGATATTTAAGAATTGAAATTTACTGAGATTTTAATTTAAAAATTTGAATAACTTAAAAATAAGTTAAAATATTAAATTTCTAAGAAAATCAGACGATTTTTTGTGTCATTTTACATAATTTACGTATTTTTTACTTATTTATTTCAAATTTTCTAACAATATTTCTAAGATTTTCTAAGAGTAATACAGTTTCTAAATCATTTTTCTAAAAAATTATTATTTTATTTTCTTATTTAGCTCATTTTCATGATAGAATTTTAAAGATATCTATAACCATAGTACAGAAACTAATAGTTGTCAAGATATTTACAATTTGCAAGTTTTTTTTATATAAAAATAAAGCAAAGATCATGTCATTAACATATATGATATAAAATTTTTGAATATAGAGTTTATTGCGAATATTTTAAGTACGTAAATGGTAATTTAAAGGACAAAGTATTCGATAATTTTAAGTGATTGCCCGAGAAACAATTCTGGGTACATGATCTAGAAACAACTGATAATTCTGTTGTTATCTTATGATTTTATATAATTATAATTGCATCATAATTTTTGACATTTAGTTGCCATAAAAAAAAAAAACAAAATAGAAAACAAATAAATAATCAAAATTGACAATTAAATTGTTTTAATAATAAAATTTCCAGTGTATCGCAAATTTATCTGAATAAAGTTAAAAAATGACTTCTTGGCCGATTGATAAACCAAATTGGGACGTTGACACCGCAAATATTCTACTAGAATCAAAATTATCTAAACCTTCAACCCCTCACGAACCCTTAACTCTAAAAGAAATCATAGAAAAAAGTAAAGATTTCCCAATATGTTTTCCAATACGTACAATGTGTTTAGATAAATTACTAATCTCTCCAGGGGAGGAAGTTTTAAAACGGAATATAAATTCAGTTTATCCAATAATCCATGAATATGGATTATATTTATGTGCGTTATTTTTAATGCATAAACGTGACGAAGGAACCAAAATGGAAAAGGAGTTTTACTCGAAGATATCCATAAAAGATTTAATACAACGTTTAATAGTAAAACGCGCGGTTAGTTTCGTTTTAAAATGTGATTCATTTTTATTATTAGATGGAACGCAAGGTATATGCCAATGGGAGGCAATTGGAACATGTGCAGAAAACCCTCCCCTTTCGTTAATTAACTACTTAAGTTACGATGAAATGAAATTATCTGCGTTATTATCTATATCATCTTATAGTTTCTTTATTAACAACGGTAATCGTGAAAATAAAGGTAAGATAGAATCAGAACGCTGTGGTTTAGAATCTGAAGGAATTGTTATTGGATTGGTTGGACCACGTTTAGAAAAAGAAAATAACATGGAATATCAAGAGATTATAGTATCTAAGAAACAGAATACATGTCTTAACGGATATGGTGATAATTGTCCAACAACTTACGCACATAAAATTTTTTGTCAAGTATACGACGAACCATCTGCAACTTTCAATGAAGACGAATTAAGTAAAGATACTAAAAAATATTTTAAAATAAACGATAATGTTTATTTTAACAACAGCGCGTATGCCAAACGTTTGGCTCTTAGTTTTGATGTGTTATTAATTGAAGCACATCACCGCGCGGAAGAATGTAAGAAAAACGCGTATATTCATGTCGTTGGGGTTGGATTAGGGGCATTAAAATTTTCTGATCATCAATATCAACTTTACGTCGATACATTTTTAGAACGAGTCAAGTAATAAATCCGATAAATATGAATTAAAACTGTTTAAAACATTGATTATTTTAGAGTTTTAGGTCCAACTTTAACACGTATAACAGATATACATTTTGCACATATTCCGGGCACTTACGATAAAGATTCTTCCAAAGAAGATGTTATAATTTTTGAAGAAACACCTCCTAGAGTTGTAAATATTTACTATTCAAGCCGAGAACCGTTTACCCTCTTAAAAAAAGGTATTTCACAGTAAGTTTTATAATAAAATATTAATTAAAATTTATTTCAGATACATTATTAGTGGTTTCATATCCATCAGAAAGTAATGCATTACCAGGGAATGAATTTTGGGTAGGAGAATTAACTTGTAGTGGAAATTCATCTACCGCAGTTTCATCTCAAATTACAGAACTACATAATCCGCATATTAATCGATTAGTTTCTGCAGATTATCTCAAAGTAGCAACAGTACAAGGAAAGCTTGTTGATTTTACTGATTATGTTAAGGATAATAAATGTCCATAAACCATTTTAATTATTTTGTAATCATTTAAACTACAATAAAATTTATTATTTTTTTTAAAATTGTTTTTTATCATAATTCCTTTAAGGAAATCATTACGTTTATCAGATAAATAATTGTTGGAAATTCCTAGAAGTATATAAATAGATTAATCTTTAATTATAGTCAAGTTTCGCAGTAACTAGATAAGTTTAGCACAACGTAAAATTATTGAATATATTTATTTGTAAGTATTTATATATTAATTCTTTAAAAAACAAGACAAAATAACTTGTAGGTTATACATTACAGATAAAAACAAAAAAAATTACAACTTTTATTAAAATAAATAATTTAAACCAAGCTTTAAAAACTACGTTCATACATCCGTAAATAATTAATTTCATGCAAAATATTAAAAAATTATTAAAATTTAATCCAAAAACAAGTAAAAAGATGTCTTCATGGCCTACAGAGCAGCCGAAATGGACTTCAGAAACATTAAATCTATTAGATGGCAATACAACATCTCCCGCGAAATCAACAACAAATTTAAACGAAATCATCTCAAAAAGTAAAGATTTCCCAATTAAATTTCCATGCCTTTCAATGATTTCGCAAAATTTACGTCCAATCGTCGGAGAAACAATTTTACAACGAAATATTAACTCAGTTTATCCAATAATTCATGAGCATGTTTTACTTTTATGCGTGATGTTTTTATTACACAAAAAACAATTTGGATCAAGCGTTGAGAAAGATTATTATAAGGATAAAACTGTTAAAGATTTAATAAATCGTTTGATTAATAAACGAGCAGTTGCATTTTTAACAAGTTCTGATGAATATATGTTAATAAATGGATTTAATAATTCCGGTAATTGGGAGTCAATCGGAACAAGTAACGAAAAATACCCGCTTGTGTTAGAAAATTGTATAAGTTACGATGAAATTAAACTATCAGCGCTTTTATCAATATCATCATATAGTTATTTTATAAACGATGGTAATCGATACAACCAAGGTATAATCGAAGAAAATCGATCAAAAATACAAAACGAAGGGATAATTATTGGTTTAATTGGAACACGTTTTGAAAAATCAAATGTTATGGAATATCAAGAGATAATAATATCCCGGCAACAAAATATTCCAGAAAAAGGATATGGTAATAAAACTAATGTCCCTTCTATTCCAAAACTTTTCGCGGATTTTTACGAAAATATTTCATTTGATTTCCATGATAAAACACTTCAAGATGATTCAAGATTTATTAAATTAGAAGATGGTTTAATTTTTGATAAAATTGCTTATGTTAAACGATTAGCTCTTTCTTTTGATACTTTATTAATTGAAGCTAATTATCGAGCAAAAGAATCTGGAAAATTTGCGTATATACATTTAGTTGGACTTGGATTAGGTGTTTGGAAACTTTCAAATAATCAAACTCAATTATATGTTGATACTATGATACAACGATTAAAGTAAATATATTTTTTGTTATAATTATTTTTATTAATATTAAAATTTATTTCAGTTTTTTCGGGGATAAATTAAGTAATATATCAGATTTACATTTTGCGTACATTTCTGGAATAAACAATTGCTTGGGTTACAAACATGGCGATATTATTCCAATAGAAAATCATCCAAAAACTGGAATAAAAATTTTAATATCAAAACGTGAGCCATTCACTAAATTAGACGATAATAGTAAGTTTTTAAAAATATATTTTTGAAATTGATTTAAAATATATTTTATGAATTAGATAAATTATTAATTGTATCATACGCATGGGATGGTAATGCATTACCAGGGAATGAATTTTGGTTTGGAAGTTTAGCAGGATCTGGAGATCCTGCTGCAGCATGTTCAACGCAAATTGCCGAATTGCATAATCCACATATTAATAAAGATGTTAATGCTGATCATTTGATGATTGCAACTTTAAATGGAACGGTTTTGCCGCTTCATCAATATATTCAAGATATCAATTTAAACTAAAAATTGTTTTGTATTTTATTTAAAATAAATTATTTTCTTAGAAAATTGCTCATTTCTATAATTAGTTTTTTCTAATACACTATCTTATCAACAGAATACATATCTTAAGTACTGAATGATCTAAGATACATAACAACATTTTTGTTCTACCTACACGTACATAAAATAAATAAATATACATCTATTAAAACAATAAATGAAGCTATTAATATACATGTGTATTGATTATTATTATTTCTATGAGAGAACATATCCGCGAATATAATACACCATTGTCAAGGTCAAATTTATTTATTTAATGCGGAAAATTATTTCAAAAGATGATGAATATACTAAATCATCCTTAACAAAAAATTATAAATTTTTGTTTTTATCACAAGAAAATGCATCTGACGTAAATTTTCTAACCAACATACAATTATTAGTATGATTCACTACATTTAATGTTGTTATATTTAGTAGCGCGTAGAAAACCGTCGTAAGTGGACGTAGTTTGTTGTTAAATAAAACTATAAGGAAAGAAAAGACAATAAATAATAAAAATGTGTACTGTGAACGAATGGTTAACCAAACCAGTTAAATGGGAAGAACAAGAATTAAATTTATTAATAAATAAATATTCAGCAACATCAAAAAAATTAATAAGCGTAAATCAGTTAATTTCAAAATCAAATTCATTCCCGATAAAATTTCCAATCACATCAATCCAATGTAAAACTTTATTAAATTCCGTTCCAAAAGAAATATTAGAACGCAACATACAATCGACATATCCAATAATTCATGAATCTGTATTGAACTTATGCGCAAAACTTTTATTATTCAAATTAGAACATGGTTCAAAAATCGAAAAAAAACTTTACGAAAATATGAGCGTTTTGGAATTTATCCAACGTTTACTTGATAAAAGAGCTGTAGTATTTGTAGGTGTAAGTGATTATTATTTATTAAAAAATGATAAACGCGGAGCGGGTAATTGGAATATTATTGGAACAAAAGACGAAAAAAAACCTTTAATATTAAAAGATTGTTTAAGTTACGATGAATTAAAAATTTCAGCGTTTTTATCTGTTTCCTCGTATAGTTATTTTATAAATAAAGGGGAAAGGCGTAATAATGGTATTCCAGAAGAAAATCGGGATTTAATCCAACCGGAAGGAATAATAATTGGTTTAATTGGGCCAAGATTGGTTAAACCCCGTGTTATGGAATTCGCAGATTTAGTAATAACAAATCTACAAAATATTGGTTCTCATGGTTACGGTAATAATCTGGCACCAACTATACCTAGTTTTTTCGCAAATTTTTATCAAGAACCATCGCATTTATATGATAACTTACGCTATGGACCATTTGAATCAGTACAAGGGTTCAGAGAATTACAAAATGGTTTTATTTTTGATAATACAACGTATATTAAACGGTTAGCTGTTTCATTTGATACTTTATTATTTGAGGCGAATCATAGAGCGCAAGAAATTGGTAAATATGCGTATATTCACGTTATTGGAATTGGATTAGGTGTTTGGAGATTAGCGGATCACCAATCTGATTTGTTTGTTGATGCATTTGGAATTAGATTAAAGTATGTTTTTTTTTTTTAATATTTATTAAATAAAATATAATATTTTATTATTATTAGAGCGTTAAAATCGAAATTAAACAACATTTCTGATGTACATTTTTCATATTTTCCTCCAACTATAAATTGTTTAAAAGTTGAAGACGGTGATATGTATAAAATTGATGGTCACCCGAAAGGTGGAATAAAAATCTACTATACAATACGAAGCCCATACGAAAAATTAAACGATACAGGTAAATATAATAAACATATAAATAAATAAAGAAGACAATAAGAAAATATATTTTATTTCAGATAAACTATTAATTGTTTCATATGCTTGGGATAGCAATGCATGTCCTGGAAATGAATTTTGGGAAAACTGTATTTCAAATTCCAGTGATTCTGCTACTGCTTCATCTAGCCAAGTTGCTGAATTGCACAATCCTTATATAAATGAAACAGTTTGTGCAAATAATTTAATGGTTGCTTCTTGTGATGGTGTTCTTCCAATAAAAGATTATATACAACGCATACAGAAAAAATAAATACTTATATTTTATATATCTATTATACATTTATATATCAATTATATATGTTGTTATCTATATGTAATATTGTGAAATAAATTCGGAAAAACCAAAATATAAACAATTTATCTATGCGCTTGCGCTATGCACCCAAAAAAATTTATACGTATGTATATATTGCACAATTTTTTGAAATTGATAACAGTTTGAAATTTATACCTTGCGATACATACATATAGTAATATCAAGTGTTTATAGATCTTTGTTAGTTTTTTACGTGTTACATTTAGTATAATACAACAATCTAAAACACAAATAAGCAACAATTAATACAACTTGAACCAGAGAATTTAAAATAAGAAATTAACACGTTATTTCAACTAAATAAATTAAGCAATTAACAAAGTTCAAACGCGGTGTTCATCCTGTTTATAAACAAAACATGTATTCTCTCCCAAAATGGCCGATCAATTCGCCAAGTTGGGAAGAACATCCCGAAAGTATTGCGTTATTAAGAGAGGGCACCACGGGTACTAAATTAGCGTCTTACGATTTAAAGGAAATTCTAAAACAAAGCGATAAATTTCCAATTAAATTCCCAATTGATACAATTTTATGTAAAACTTTAAAATCAACTGTTGATAAAAGTATTCTACAACGAAATATTAATTCAGCGTATCCGTTAATTCATGAATACGCGTTGTATTTATGCGTTAAATTTATTTTATTTAAACGTAAATATGGAACAGATATTGAAAAGAATTTGTACAAGAATATGTCGATTATTGAATTTATTGATAGATTATTAATTAAACGCGCTGTTATGTTTATGGGTAAATGGGATTCCTGGATTTTAATAACCGGGGAAAAAGGGGCAGGCAAATGGGATACAATCGGAAAGCCGCAAGAAAAAAATCCATTACTTTTACAAAAATGTATAAGTTACGATGAAATTAAATTATCAGTGTTCCTGTCTGTTTCCTCATATAGTTATTTTATTAATAACGGAACAAGAAAAAATAATGGTATATTACTTCGTAAGATATATTAAAACAATAAATAATTATTTAAAATTACAGGAATTCCAGCCAAAACCCGAAATGATTTACAACCCGAAGGAATTGTAATCGGACTTATCGGAGCTAGATTGAAACGAAAAAATGCAATGGAATATCAAGAAATCGTAATAACCAAAACTCAAAATACTTCAAACAATGGTTACGGTATTAATTCAAAAGAAAGTTTACAATCAATTTTCGCAAATATGTACCAAGAACCAAGTTTAACTTACGACGACGTTCAAGATAACGAACGTTTTACTAAACTCCCGAACGAAGAATTTTTCGATAATTTTGTTTATTCCAAACGTCTAGCGTTATCATTTGATACGCTGTTATTAGAAGCAAATGTTCGCGCTAAAATTGTAAATAAAACCGCGTATGTACATGTTGTTGGAATTGGGTTAGGCGTCTGGAAAGCGTCAGATCATCAAAAACAAATTTTTGTTGAAACTTTTTTAAATAGGATTAAACATCTCGGAGATAAATTAAATCATGTATCTGATATAGATTTTGCGTACATCGGAGATGGAATTAATTTGCCAGATTATGAAAACGGAAATATAATTAAAACCGGAAGTAATTCAATTAAAATTCATGTTTCAAAAAGAGATCCATACACGAAAATTGAATCAGGTAAATTACTCGTCGTTTCATACGCTTGGGATGGAAATGCGCAGCCAGGAAATGAATTCTGGAAAGGTTTATTAGGTTCAACTGGAGACTCATCAACAGCATCTTCAACGCAAGTTACAGAATTACATAATCCGCATATTAATCACATGGTTAATGCTAAAAATCTTATGGTTGTCACTCCGGATGGACATATTTCAATTCAAGAATATATTAAAAAAATTACTACAAGGTCTGATGATACGAAAACTGGAGAAAATCCAACCAAAACACTTAAAAAAAAGTAATAATTTATTATAATTGAACTTGATTTCAAATAATGTTATACGCGCTGGAATGTTGTTAAAATAAAGTTTTTTCATAAGTAAAATTTTTGTTCTTACTTTCACTTAAATTCTTCTTAATTCTGTTTAAACTTAAAGAATTTAAAAAATATTTTTACGAAAAAAATTGCAATATTATTATAACGGACCAGAGAAGAGAAATATGCAGTTCTTAAGGTGTGGTATACCTCTATCTTTGTCACACAAAACGAGGTCACTGTACCCCTCTTCATGCCGCGAATTGAAAATCAATCATATAAGAAAATCTTCTTGGATTTTCGATGTGCCCACTGGTCCACACCCGAATTTAATGCAAGGTAAAAGTTGTTAAAATAATAGGTGTGATTTACTTCGATATATGATACGGGAAATGACAATGAAATATTGTAATTTTCGTGTCTAACGCAGCATTGAAGTCTCTAAATTGACAACTTACATATATTTAAGAATACTTATGTTTTATTGTTTCAAAGAATCCAAAAATATTATTTAATTTATTTTATTAATTTCATATTATCAAAAAAATAAAATAATATTTGAATTTTCTTAAAATTATAACTTGAAGCATTTAATCTTATACTAATTTAGCTCACCTTCTTTTAATCGTTTCATGAAAACCTTAGAACTGCAAATAAATAATTTTTTCATTAATATTGTCTTTTAATTAAATTATGATCTTTTTGAAACCTCAATTTACGCGAAATATCGGAAAAATATAAGCCAATTAAGTTTTTGGATTGTTCTTATATGAAAACCGCGTTACCATTTTCGTTTCGCGTTATATAGAAACCGTGTTATAAAAGGCTTGACAAACTACATTTGTTATTTTTTAAAACTTCTAAGAAATTATATTTTCTGGCTGTATAAATTTAGTCTTAGCTATTGCAGAATTTCGGGTAATTGCAATATAATTACTTTGCTATTTTTCGTATATTATTGTATTTGATATTGTATTAATAAATAAAATTTATAATTAACTTCTTGTATGTATTTTTCTTAAAATCCCAAAATTTAAAAAAAAATCCAGACGTTTTGATTAATGAATGTTTAAACATATGATTAAAATTAACTTAAAATATTTTTTAGAATTCGAATAATCTAAAAAGTTGAAATTCAATAGCCATGAGTCTCGTCTCATATTACGTCTGTAATAACCGGAAAAATGCAAAAAATCGAATAATCGACGTATTAATGAAATAATTCCAATTTGAAATCGAATCGACCTTGATTTAAAATCAAGATGGGGTCATATTCGGTTGTTCGGAATTTGGCGGCTTGTATATATTTACTCTTGATATTTTGTGAAAGTGCGTTCTTACGCACTTGTAATGTGCTACATAGAAAGCAACCATACTTTTTACATACTCGCATCACATATGCAAGCAAACATCATTTCGCATTTTATTTATTTATTTATTTTGTTACGATAACACGTGTTAGTATTAACAAAT
Organism: Pogonus chalceus; assembly: GCA_002278615.1. NCBI lineage: Eukaryota > Metazoa > Arthropoda > Insecta > Coleoptera > Carabidae > Pogonus > Pogonus chalceus. The sequence continues at coordinate 550,695 of CM008236.1, forward strand.
ATATGTTTTAGTTTTTCTATGTCAATTGCTTACTACTTACATTAGATATTTTGTTTTAATATTTTAATTATCTTTCAAAATTTCTAAAAGTGAAAATTTATTCATTTATTTTTATTATATGTTTTACATATGTTGTGATAACTTTTATAAAAAGCAAATTTATTAATTACAAAATGAAATAGTTAAAATATTTATGAAATTGCAAAATAAATTAATGACATATCTACGTCTAAGAAACAACCATCCCAGATTGAAACAGGTTATTCGATTAACTATTACGTAAAAATACATATATAGAAAACAACATATACACGCATAGGTGGTCCAAGCTACCAACATAATAGCTAGAAATATTATAAGAATGCGGCCATATATATATATAAAAAAAAAAACAACGATGATAATTTTCTTATTTTCTCGACGCACACCGACTAGACATTTATTTATTAAAGATGAGGTCACGTCTCAATTATAATGACGTCATAATATTGTTAAGGAATTTTTATATAAAATATGTATATATACTCTAAAAAGGGGTTGTTAACTCCCCTACATCGGAAGATAATTAAAAATTAAACAGCAAGTAAGCACATACAACGAATAAAAAGTAAAACAGGTGCGCTATTCAAAGTTTCAGGTCTCCTTTCTTTAACATTCCCCCTCAAGACGATGTTATACCTATGCGCATGCTATAGAACTTTGTTAAGACACCTTAGTTACCTGTGAGACGCGACTCTAACAACAAGATATTTTAACATTTGTGGGAAAATTATTTGTGTTTTCTGTGTGTGTTTTTAGTTTTTTTTTTGGATTATTATTATTATTAGGTATCTATTGTTATTACAAAAAGGAATTTGATTACACTTTTAGCCTAAGGTGAGATAATAAATATGAATAAATGTATTTTTCCTTAATTTATAAAATTCCTTTAAGGTCACCTATTGGTATTAATAGCAATGTATAATTATCAGTAATTAAGGTTATTGATAAATTATTACACCCTATAATTATCATATTTGTTTAACAACAAAAAAATACTTTTCTATGTTTAATTTTCTTTTTAACATCCATGACGTATATTTACATATTTAATTCGAAATTATAATTTACAACATGTAAATTTACACGATGTAAAACTAGGTTACAATAAATTACAGTAATTTACAAAATAAAATATTAATATAAGTTTTACTTTCCTGAATAAAATATTTTTATATATTAATAATAAAGTACTTCGAAACATTTGAGGCTATTGAACTTACTTAAAAAATATATTATTTCAATGATATAGTTTTTATAAAAGTAATTATATATCAAAATCAGGGTTGTATTCAGTTTAAATTTATTTCATCATTTGAGTATTTATCTAGTCCAAGGTTTGAAATATGTCATATAATTATTGCAAATTTTATTCGTAATCTAGATGATACATTAAATCATTAAATCTTAAGAAATTGTCAAGGCAATTTCAAAGTATAATAAAATAAAAACAATAAATACTAAATTTTATTCATATCCTGTAAATATCCGGGAATTTTGTAATAACATATACCTTCAACTCTCTAAATTACAAAATTTAACATAAATTTATTTATTTATTTATTATTTTAATTGGAAAGTATCAATTTGTTCAATAAATTGAACTGGTTTTAAAGAAGCAAAAAGAACATTTAATTATACTAGAAGACATTGAACTAAATATTTTATTTATATTTTAATATATATAAAAAAACTTAATAGTCTATTAGCAATGTACGATGATTGTAAAAAATTTAATAATTATTTCAATGTCCATCAAATTTATGTTATAGAAAAAAATTGCACATTTTTTAATTTAATATAATTATAGGTTCTTTTAAAAATATAATTTTTCATCTCTTGGAAGGTGTAATTAAACTAAATCATATATTTTTTCTAATACTTTATAGTATTCTTGAATAATTTTTCTATCATAGAATGCGCGAACCACAAAGCGCCGATTTGAAATACATATCTATTATTCTTATTTTTATTCGAAACTTATTGTAGAATATACTAAAAACAGTTTGCTGCATCATTCGAGACAATAATAATTATATGATAAGAAAATGATGATTAAAATTAGAAAATCTTTTTGCGGACAAAACAATGAGTTAACAATTCTATTTAAACATTCCATAAATATAATTCCCATTTGTTTTTATGTATGTACGTACAAGTGCACAAGAAATAACAAATAATGCAATGTTTTATTATTTTAAAAAAGAAAAAAGTTATTTATATGGCCGTAAGGTGAATAAATAACTGCTTGGTTATTGCAGTTATTTCAAAAGCAGTCCTTGATATACCGCAGAAGAAAAATATGTGTATATATACACTGTACACTGTATTACTGTAATATCTATTAAGAATTCGTGTGATTAATAAAAGAATTATGTTAATTTATAGTTTCAAATTTAATCTAGTGCGAATATTATTTATAATTTTTTATGCTACAGCCTTGGATATTACGGATCTCTTTTTTATTGATTCTTGTTAATGTTACTCATATTGTAAATATTTATTTGCAATTATCGAAAGATTTATTTTTATATATTAACTAATTTTTTAGATAATCGAAATTATTAAACAATTACTTTAAAATTTAACTTCTGTTTCAGTTTAACGAAAAATATTTCATTTTTTAGGAAGATTATTATTAAAATGTTTTAATTAAATAT
>CM008236.1:595630-606820 GCA_002278615.1 Pogonus chalceus
ATAATAAATCTTGTCAAAAATAATAATTGCTTTAAAAATTGCTAACTGATAAAACTTGTTATAAGACATTGAGTAAGTGACAGATACGTGAAGCTTCTAAAATATAAAATTATCTTAATACAGGCTGTCCCAAAAGGGTCAAGAATTAAACGTTCGAAAATCGTCTTTACAAAGAATTATAAGGAAGGATTTGCATCTTAAACCTTACAAAATTCAGCTTGTGTAAGAATTAAAACCAACAGACCATCTTCAACGATTAAATTTTGCGATTGAAATGTTCCAAAGGTTTCCAAACTTCGGAAATACCCCGACCCTTTAAGAAAATATTGCAATCAAAATATATAAATTAATGAAATATGAATCAAATAACAAGAAAAAATATTTCTTTGATAAAAATAAAGTTAAATATAAATAAAGAGAGTTAAGGCGTATTCGCAATCTGTAATATAAAGTACAGGGCATGGTAGCCGCGAGTTGCATCAAAAGCGTCGTCGTTGTCGTCGTCGTCGTCGTCGCCGTGGCCGTCGTGAGCGTCGTCCAATATCGGGCGGCGGCTCCGACGCCAGCTGCCGCACATTCAAATTTAATAATCGATAATTTATTCCGAAACGCCCGGCTATATATCAAGGCGGTAAAAACGTACGGGGCGGAGTGGTACACACAAAACTTAATTTATTACTAATGTGAACTGAACACCACTATATACCAGATTCTGCAATATTTATCAACGAAATCAACCTTAACTTACATTCAAATAAACGTGTTCACTTTTACAAAAACCACCACAAATGCGACGATAGCGTTTCATTTTGAAATTTCGATTAACATGAAACCATTTTTGGATGTTGTTTTTACTTAGAAGAATTTTTATTTTTTTTAAATCATTTATTATTTTTAATTAAATTTTTGATAACCTATATTTATTTTTATTTTAACTACAACGGAATTAAAATATTTTTTAAAACTTCCGAAGAAATATATAACTTGAAAGAATCATTTCAAATATCTTCAAGGAATTATAATTATTTCTAAATATACTTTAATATGTAACGATTAAGAAATTTTATTATATTTAATTATTATAAGTTTTATAAAAATATTTAAATTCTCGTAAAATATATGAAATTTTACTTCAATTATAATTTTTAAATTAAAATACTTAAGTAACATTTGAATTGTCTTTGAAATTTTAAATAATCTTCACCGAGGGGTGAGATTTCACAAAAACTATATTAAGAGTTATTTTAAGGTTTTGTTAGGGCCGCAATTTTTAAATTCTTATTGTTAAAACATAAAACATAATATTGGAAAAATACAAAATTTAAAATATAAAATTTTAGTTGATATACAGGCTGTCCTAAAAGGGTCAAGAATTAAACGTTTGAAAGTCGTCTTTTAGCTTGTGCAAGAATTAAAACCAACAGACCATCTTCAATTGAAATGTTGGAGAGGTTTCCAAACTTCGGAGATACCCCAACCCTTTTGAGACACTTGTACATACAAAATATAATTTAAAAATGTTTATAATTTTGAAAAATCGAAAAATGTTGTCGATGAACAAATAATTTTTCACAATATAATAACTATAGAAACGATAATAAATTTTCGTTGAAAAATATTTACTTTAAAACATGAAAATAAAATGTTATTTTACAATATTTATTAAAATCCATATAAAGCAATATAAATAATGTTAAATAAATATAATATACATTTTAATTTCGCAATTATTTACTCTTGTTTATTTTTATATTATTATAATTTGTTATTTTCAAATATTCACATGTTTTTTATTCATTTTAAAACATTATTTATAGCAAGTATATTAGCTTCTCTTTGTGTGTGTATTGTATTTATTTTATCTCGACTTTTATTTTGAACTAAATACTTATTTAAATGAATTATTTAATAAGAATCATCGGATAAGATTACAAATCGATAAATTTATATTTATTTTTGACTTTATAACTTGAACTGTGTAAGTATTTACTTGCACAATTTTTTTTTTTATTTATTTATTTAAATGCATATTTTTTTGATGTTGTTGGATAGTTAAATTTCTGATATATTATCTATAATATTTGTAAGTGTTTTATTTTGTAATAATAATTTTATTTACACCTTTTACGTCATTTCTAAATTGAAATTATATGGGTGCCCCGATATTTAATATTTATTTTTATTTACACCTGGATTATTATGACGTTTCATAATTATAAAAAAAAATATTTATTGTCATTTTATTAATTTAATTTTTAGATTCATATATAAATTTCAAATTTTATTTTAGTAACTTGTTTGAAAAACAAAAACAAAAAATTCTAGAGGGCTTCGCGTAATTTATAAATCGTGTTATAAGAGAGTTGGATCAGTTTGAAAACTTCTCTGATGATGGCATAAAGCCGAAACTAGTCAGAATTTTAAATAAAAAATTTTTAATGAACATCACCAAGTGTTTTGATTTTTAATTATATTTTATTTCAATATTTAAAAATGTTCCACCAAGTGGCGACAACGTCTTCAATTCAAATTATTGAAAACTTCTAAGAAAATGTATTTTCTTGCTGCGTAAATAGATATCGCGTATAAAAATACCGTGCAAATAAAGGGACAAGTGTTCTTATAAATATTAATCTATAAACGTAATTATCAGTAATAAATACTGAAAAATCAGAAGAAAAAAGATACTAAGAAGCTGACAGGATGCAGTAGAAATTTTTATAAGATAATCCCGATAAATGACAAGTACACAGTATTGAAATATATTTATAAAAGCAATAATATGGTGAAACGTAAAATTACGAAATCCATGTTCATGCGTACAGACTGGTTTTTGTACCTTCAGGACTTTTAAAAATTTATTTTATAGCACGGCCCAAATACGTTACGCTATCTAAATATTTGTCTGTTTATGCGCCAAGGTGTCAGGGCCGGTTCCGCTAACATTTTTATATTTGTTTCTTTCGTTTTTTTTTTTACACGTTTATTAAATAGATGTGGCGATAGTGAACTGTAGGTGTATGTTTATAGCAAATATTGAGGGCATAACAATTTATTTTTACATTGGAAATCGATTAAAATACGCTCCAAGCATGGATATTTTCAATAATTATTATTTTATATAATATTTTGCTATTTTGTTAAGTTACATTTGTTGTAATTCATTTTCCAAAATAATTCAATGAATTTTAATTTTGTTGTTTTATACAATTGAATTTTAATGTTCTCTTTATGTATTTCAATTTTGTTTTATTTATTTACTATTTAAATATGTATCGTTATGGAATATTTTATTTTTTTTATTTTACTTTCTTTTTTTTACATTTCAAAATATTTTAACGGAACTTATATTTTTTTATTTTAACCAATTTAAAGCATTTATCCTTTTATATATTTTATTTTATAAATTCATATTAAATTTCTTGAAACTCCGAAAAGAGAAAATTTTAATTAGTATTTTTTTTTCTTAAGACGGTTTTCTACATTAACAAATGGTTTAAGATCTCAAATTTAAGTTATAAATTCTCTTTATTATAAATACTTTAGTAATATAGTCTCTAAAATATTTTAATTTTTTTTTTATTATATTAAACAGGCAATTTTTGTATATATGTACATATATATGTATGTACTAGATTTCTCAAAAACGCCTCAAATGATTTTGATCAAAAAATGGATTTATTAGGGTCTTATTTCCGGGAAAACTCATTTAGAGCCTTTAATAATGATCTTAATATTAGAAATCCGCGGATACGGATACGAATACGGATCATTAATGTCTAGATCCGCGAATACGGATACGGATCTCAATTTTCTTGGTAAGAAATAGTTACTCAATCGGTGTCCAGTGCGCATAACCTTTAACCGACAGTTTACGCTTTGCTTTAGAGACATTTTTGCAATATAAATGTGCCAAATATGTGATTTTAAGAAATAAAAAACATTTAAAGTGAAATTTAATAGTATATTTTACTGCTACCTAATCACCTATATTTAGAATTTCGAATTTGTAATAAAATTTAATAATGTAAAAGATCCGTTCATGATCCGCTAAAAATTAACGGATACAGATACGGATACAGATCTTTCTTCTTCCTCGGATATCCGCGGATACGGATATCCGGCACATCATTAAAACAGAATAAAGATTTGCAATACTTCTGCAACTCAATAAAGAAGCCAAAAGAATTAATATGACTTCAAAATATACTTTGAGAAGTCTGTATGTGTCATTTTTCAAAATTAAGAAGCTTCTGGCTTGAAAATACTTTTAATATAGGAAAATTCATATCATTCTCGTAATTTAGTTGAGGAACTTACTTATAAATGTATTTTGCATGATTAAGATTCTGTATTGAAAATAAAATTTAAATTTTAACCCGAGCGGAGCTCGGTCATCCTAATATTTAATATAATTTGTATTCGTTATTAGCAAAAATAATTATTTTTAAAGATATTTATTCTAATATAAGACATGTATGCCCAATTTCCTTAGTTCATGTTTCTAAGTATAATAATTGATTTTAAGACTTTTTTAATTATATAAATTATAATATTTTAAATAGTTCTTTAATATTATAAAGGAATATAAAAAGTTTGATAGAGATATTCAAAAATTTCGTAAAACAAATAAAAAAGCATTTGAAAGCATTTCAATGAAATAAATTTCCAATATCAATTGTAATTATTCTTGTATTAAATTGAAACAAATCCAAGATTATATAAAATAAATAGATAGATTCCCTTTGAAAGTGTTTGGGAATGATGTTAGAGTAAACTTAGAGAATCTATTCACTAGTTCAATATTGCATTTGCTTTGTGAAAAACGGTTGTTTTTGCACAAAGACGTTTTGCAAAGTGTATGCAGTCGAAAAGAAAACGTTATAACATTTACCAGTGTAAACTGAAACTGATTGCATATATTGAGAAATTTTCTTCTTCATTTCCATTTAAAATAAAATGATATTTTTATTGTGATATATTTCGTTAAATGAAAAAGAATTTTATATAGAAATATCGTTTGATCATTTTTCGATATTTAAATATTTTAACTGTCATAAACATTTATACTTATTTATATAGAATATGAAATTTTATCAATATGTATTTTTACTTTATTTCTAATTAATATTTCCTTTTGAATTTATATGTTTGTAAATATATTTCATTTCTATTGATTTTATTAGTTTTATTTATATTTTTAGAATTCATTTTTTTAATTCCTACTACTATAAAAGCTTAAATACATACATATGTATATCTTATAAAATAAAAAATAGGTTTAGAGAATAAAATCGGAGAAAATTATTATTGATTTTTGTCTTAAAAACTCATGTTAACAATCAATTTTACAACATATCGTAGAAATAAAAAAATCTTTTGGCTATTTTTATGTTATCTTACGATTATTTTGAGAATTAGAATAATTGCTATTTAAATATATTTAAAATTATGCATTTTTCTATTATATTTATAGATAAATTAAAATATTTCGTGGAACAAAAAATATACGTTTAGTTATTTAAAAAATTCCGCGATTTTTTGCAAATTTTTAAAAATTAATAAAATCATTCGTAAAAGCATTAAATATATTTAAAACAATACATTTTGCTATTATTTTATGTATAATTTAGAAATTAATTTTGAGAATAGAAAGAAAAAAAATAGTTGATAGTTTTCTTAAGTACTTAATATAATTCACAGTAAATATTATTTTAAATTATTGAATTTTCTATTAAGTATTTAAAATATTTTTTACAATATCCCGCAGAATAAAAATTTAAAATCAATTTTTTTGTTATGTTCTTTATAATTAACATATTCATTATTTAAGGCCTTAAAATATGTATAATAATTATTTATTTTTCTATAATTTTATTTTGCAAAAGATTTTACTTTATAAACTAGTAAGGGCGTTAGTCAAATTTTGTAATTAATATATTTATATATCTATTATTTTTTTTACTTCCTTAATTACATATAGTGTAAGCACAACAAAAGAACTTCTATTCTTTCAAAAATTTAAATTCATTTCTTTAATATTTAGAAAATTACAATTTTTCAGATCACGTAATTCGTCTTGAAAACTTCAATTTTTCCTGAATAATTATTAAGAAAATGTGAAACTTAAAATATACATAAATATATTTTTACTTCCTCAACTATAATTATTAACTTAGAAATATTTGGAAATGATTAAAATAATAATTTTGGCAACGTGAAATAAGTAAGTTATACATTGATAGGAATCTAACGTAATGCAATAGGATGAGTTATTTTAGTAAAGTTGGAAGTAATTCAGTGAATAGCAACCAATAACATGCTTACTTGAAATTTCTTTCAACAAAGTTGAATATATAGTAAAATATATATAGGTATAAATATAGGAACATGTATATGTGTAGATGTATTTGTTGGTTGAATCCCAACAAGCAGCAAGTAAGTTTTGCTCAAGTTTTCATATATATACGACGTTTTGGAAGTAGACGACGAGCTGGGTAGGTAGGTAGGTAGTAGTATTCAGTATTCGTTTTTCTGTGTACAAAGGTACATGGCAGAACGGCACGAATCATGTCGGCTTGGGTACTAATGCATTTCTTTGCATGGAACACAAGTTTCACGGGAAAACTTTGTTATCGAAGAACTTTTTCTTCTTGCACAACGAATGCAAAACGAATACTTTACTACGCGGATTCAGCTCATTTTGCACCACTGGACGCCATCTTACATTTATTTATACCAAAAATATTTCTAAAGTCTCTATTCAAATATTTATAATACATAGTGGTCAAAGTAAAAAATAACGCATAGTCTATAAGTACAATACAGATATATAGAATAAATTAGTAAAAGTTATAGAAATATAGATAATTTTAGAAGTCCGGAAATTCGCGTTATTAGAATACCGTGTTATAGGAAATTTGACTGTTTACATTTATATATATTTTCTGTTTGTGCAAATTGATAATGCGTATTTATATTCCGTGTAAATTATACAAATATACATATTTTATTTAATATTTTTTGTTTGAATTGGGGCTAATGGTTAATAAATTTTGTTTTTGTTTTGCTTAAATAATACTTGAAGCAATAAAAAATAATTATAGAATTATTTAAAAAAATGGGACAATATTTTTGATGGCGAGAGTACTGCAATGTTTTGTAAGGTAGCTAGAAATTTGAAACTTAGTTTTAAAATCTTGTCGCGAGTGAGTTTAAAGTTAAGGAGACAGCAGACGTTAAAAGTTTTACGGTCACGATTCACGTACTGACCGTTTCTAAGATATTTATCTTCTCTTAGAGAATATGACAGAATATTTCAGTCATACATACATACACGAAACTTGTTTCTCTACGCTACCACACAAAGATTTCAAGATATATTTTTTTAATAAACGAAATTTCTAAAATTAATTCACAAAGCATAATTCGATTTATATTCAAATTCAACCCATCCAGTAACAATCAAACTGCACCCCTATGCATCCATCCATCCATCGTATGCACATGCAAGACACGCGTAAGTGTAACACACATCACATATCCCGATCATAAAGGCATGACTCACAATTTCAAAATTCCCGGATTCTACAATGAATCACACTTTAAGTTACATATAAATTTCAGCCCGGAAATTTGTCGAAATCCCGTTACAGAATATGAATTTAACTTAGCGTTGTGTTAGAGTGGATTTTGGTATTATTGGGGGATGGATGGTTACCGGGGGTTGAGGTTAAGCCTGGAGTTAGATGCGACCACCCCAGGAGGCAAATGTTGTACTCCCCCTGGCATTATACTGGATTATATAGTCAAATTCGTGTGCTTCCAAACTTCATATCATATTATATGATAAAATTGTTATTTATTGATAATTATTTTGTTTATTTATTTTACGCAAGCTGTACCCAGCAGCCGAAACAATAATTACAACAGTATTAAAATTATTAATGAGAAATAAATTTAAAAAATAAATTCATCATTTGGGAGTAATATATTATTAGTTAATCTTCAAGCTACACTAAGCAAAACATCAATACTGCACATTTGGTCCCCCGAGTGCCCCATGTATCACAAACTATAGTCCTGTAACTGTCGTATTGTCCAAGGGGCGCCCGTCGAAGGGCGATGCCCTCAAAGACAATAATTATATACATAAACATAAATTATTTACGTGCAAAATAACAAAATTTTCTTTTATAATATTTTTCAAGTCGTTATAAAAATAATTAGATTTTTTTTCAGCGTAATTTCAATTAAGATTTTAAAAGCTCTTTAAGTAATGGGAAATATTAAGATAGTTAAAGCTTTTTTAATGTTTTTAATGTGATTTACTTTCTAATATAATTTTCATATTTCATATTCATGACTATCTGTTATAAACTTAAATAATACTTTATAATATTTATTATTAAACGAGCAATTTTTGTATAAACAATTTTAATTTGACTTAGGATTGATTTGTTAGGGTCTTATTTCTGGAAAAATTATTTAAAGCCTTTTTAAGAGTTTAAAAAAAGAGCAACTCAATAAATATATCAAAAAAATTAAGTCTGATATCATTTGTAGACTTTACGGTAAATACAAAATATACTTTTGACTTGTATGTGTCATTTTCCAAAATGAAGAAACCAGAAATATTTAAAGTACTTTTACCACAGAAGAATCTATATTATTCTCGGTATTTAATTTAGGAACTTATAGATTTAATTATAATCCCTTGCGAAATATATACTAAACAAATGAAATTGTTCTTAATAATAAAATGATTTAATAATAATTGATAAAATAAATAGAATGAAGTAAAAAGTAATAAACATGAAGCATCAGCAATATTTCAAACATTAAAATGCAAAAATAAATCCACAAACAGCGGACATTAAAAATCATTAATTGTGACTTATCGCTCGAAACATTCGTTTTAATTATTGATAAATTGATAGCGAAGGCTATTGGTGCTGTTGTTGGCCATATAAAACCACCACACACACACTCACACATACAAATATATGTATAGGTATGTATATATATTCAAGGTATTAATGAGAAATAATTGTTACTCAAATAATCAAACAATGAATTACGATTATTGGAAAAATATTTTACCAAATTAATATACGTTATAGCAAACGCTTTGGTTTTTAAATTTTTCAAACAATACTTTTTATTATTTTTGTTTTAGTTTTTGATAAAATTTATTGTTTGTTACAACTTTTAAACTATTCATATATATTTATACAATATAAATATATTTTTTTATTCATTTCATTTCTTTACAAGTTTTAAAANAATATTCCTTTTTTTTTTTTAAATAAAATATATCGATTGTTATTTTTACAGATTTAAATCTGCAAAAGCTATTTGTGATTCTTAGACCATATAGAAGAACGCAAATATAAAATTAATTTAATTCCTAATAAATAAACGGAGACTTTTTATTTGTAATTGTGAAGAGATATCTTTTATAGCGACGATTTTTTTATTATTACAACTAAATTGAAATTTTCATTTCAGCTTGATGTGCATTTACGTGATGAAAAATTCTAACTAATTATAATTTGACATTTTTTAAATAAAACTCTTAGTTATTTACTATGAATCATATCGTGCAAAAAAAAAACCATGACACTACTGCTGAATTTTTATCGATAAAATTTTGTTTCAAAAACTGAAGCTTTCAAAGCAAAAGTTTTTTTTTTACAATATATGTTATTATTAATAAGTTAATTACGACCATCGGTTATTACGACCGCTTTTACATTTAAAATATAAAGTTAAATTTATTAATAACAGTCGATAGTTCTTCAAATTTAAAATAGAATGGTAAGAAATTAAATTTGTGAGTATGTCTCTAAATAATAACTAAAATTATAAAGACAAAACGTAGTAATAAAAATAAAAAAAATAAGAAAAAATGAGCAGCAAATCCTTAGTCATCAATTAACCCTAATCAAATGGCGTCAGCTACAATTTTTGGAGAGCTCTATTTAATATAAATTGTCTGGTTTGTTTTAAACCCTATGCAATTTTAAAAACACAGTGCATTTCAGACGGCCCTCAGGCCTTAAGGCTATCAGACTTGTCTAGCGTGTCTGTTAAGTAAATGGATTTTTCGTAAGAATTTTTATGTATGCATTTCTATGAAATTTATTTATAAATAAAATAACATTTTAAATAATCTGATATTGTTTGGCAGCCCGGAGCATAGTTCTAGGATATTTTTGAAATATTTGCCAAAATGAATATGGCTTCAGGTCAAATATTTACATCAGGTCAGATTCACATCCACTATTATGAATAAACCGGTATGAATTTGAATTGAAACCTGCACACAAATACATACACATATGTGTTAGTTGTTTTTGCTGTCATTCGATTGCTGAATTCTCATGTTATTTTTACTATTTTCATTGACTTTAAATGTTTGACAAACTGGAATTGTACGTTTTATATCAAATATGCATTTTTGTTTCACATGAAAAAGTTATTTATGCTAAATTATTATTTGTTTTTCTTTAAATCATTTATTTATGCAGAACTATTATTAAATCACATTTACAAAAAATATATATTTTAATAAATATACTTATAGTTGAGGAAGCAAGCATCGATATTTTTGTTTATAATTTTTTATTTTATTTCGTAGCGTAATTGGAGGAAGTAAAAACAATAAATTAATAATAAGTATATGAATTCAATAAATTTCAATTTGCGAATTATATTTTAGATATGCGAAAATATAGAATACTTCAATTTATAATTGTATTGAGACTATAATATTAAATGTTGAGTTTATAGATAATTTAAATTTGCATTTTAAGATAAAATTTTGTTTAGTCGAGATGTTTGAAAATATTATTTATAAATATACTTATAATAGAAAAACTAAGCATCGATATACAATATATTTGCGAATCTGTTTATAATTTAGTAAAAAAAAAACAAACGTAGTGAGGGAAGTAAAAATACTACCTTAAATTTTTTTATAACTAATAAATATTTAAATTATGTGAAAATATTGAGTTTAAAATAAAACGACAATGTTATAAATATTAAATATATAAATTTGGTTTTTAAAGTTATATATTTTGCGGATTTCTGTAATAAATGCTTAAAATTTATGCTAATATTTTGAACAATAATAAAATTGTCATAGTTTAATTTCGCAAATTTTCAGAACTAGTAAATATTACA
>CM008236.1:662319-674858 GCA_002278615.1 Pogonus chalceus
ATCTGTTAGGGTCTCATTTCCGGAAAAATTTATTTAAACCCTTTTTAATACAGCGTGATAGTGACATTATAGTAAGGCATTTTGATGAGAATCAAAGAACAGAGGTATTTTGGGCCAAAAAACTGATCTGTTAGGTTCTCATTTCCGGGAAAATTTATTTAAAGCCTTTTTTTATACATCCTGACAGTGACATTTTACTTAAGTAACGAAGAATTATTTAAAAATATGTTGAAAGAAATTGAATGTCCACTTTTCAAACAGTTTTTGATTAAATTTCTAAAATATTGGTTTTTATTGCTTTATTCTAAAGCAGTTGTTTTCAGGACCGTTCTTTTTTCTTCGTTCTTATTCAGCTCTGCGTATAATTCTAATCGTTATTTTGTTATTGGAAGCCATTATAAGCAACCTTTATTTAGTTAAATTCCAAAATGGATTTTAACACGGTCTTATTTAGAGTCAGTCTTTTTTCATTGTTCTTTTCCAAACTTCATCAAATTAAAACCATTTTTATAATTTATTTTTTTAACATTTAATTTGATGTGAACTTATTTTAAATTGTTATTATAAGACAGGTCTTTTAAGTGACTTGACTTTAATTGGTCTTTTTAAGACCGTTCTTTTTTGTTGTTTTTTTCCAATACTATATAAAAATCATTTAAAAAATAGTTAAATGTTTTTTGTCTTGAATCTAGCAGTAATCTTATTTTTGATATTTATTGATTTTTAATCAATTTTCATAAATGATAGAATTAAAAATCATTTTAAATAATCATATTTATGACAAAAGGCTTGAAAACTGAATGAAGGATTGAAAGAAAAAGCAATACTTGTGCAACTTAATAAATATATCGAAAAAATTAGCAGTGATATCTTTGTTTAACTTCACGGTTAGCACAAAATATACTTACATTAGACAAACCTGTATGCCATGTTCCAAAATTAAGAAACCAGAAACTTTTCTAAAGATTTTGATGATAATCAAGGATTAGGGGTATTTTGGCTCCAAAAATTGATCTGTTAGGATCTAATTTTAGGGAAAATTCATTTAAAGCCTTTCTATACAGTGTGACAGTGATATTATAGTGAGGCAACGAATAATTATTTACAAATATAATGGATAAATTGAATTGCCACAAGATACTATAACTACAGAAGAATCCCTGTTATTCCCATAATTTAGTGTAAAATGAAATTTTAGAAACTTTATTTTGTATAATTAAGCTTTTGTATTGAAATAAAAGTTAACTATTATTATTATTTTAATATGGATACTACTTTGATAACAATAACTAAAGCCAGTTTAAATTCTTTTGCGTTATAAAAACTCCTTTCAGAATGATATTTTTAGATAAAATTAAGCTTAGATCTAAACTTATAATTTGTATAAATCATACTTGCTTGTTTAAAACACTTTCCATGTTTATTAATTTGTTTTTTTAAAATTTATTGTAGGAATTAAACATACATACAAGAACATATTTTATAATTTGTTTGAAAAGCAAAGAGTTTAGTGGAGTCCAAATGCAACAATAATTTTTAAATTATCTTTATAAAGTGATGTAGGTATAATATTTTATATAGGTAATCTGTATGAAAATAGACTATATTTTATTCGTAAAGAGAAGCTGTTCTCGACTTCAGCACAATATCATTTCGGTAAATTCATTGTACAGTGGCGATTGTGAATCTTAGCATTTGTGTGCGTTTGCATCCATGTCTAGCCGGATTTGCAAACGTCGTTGTTGTGGCATTTCGTTTATTTATTTTTTCCTCGTTGTGGTAGGCTGAGCGCAGATCTTGATGGTCATTATTTGATCGTGACCGAACACTATTTTAACCCGTAGCATCGTTAGCAATGTTGCTTTCGTTTTAGCTTTGTAATACCAGCGGCATTCGCATTGCTACATTGCTACATTGCTACATTTCTCTCTCTTTTTACATCTGTGATGTCTTCCATTGTCGTGTGGAATATATTTACGAAGTTTGGGTAAATTAACGCTGCCAGACTTACACTAACACACTTACACACTTACACACTCTCTCTCTCTTCTTGCTGGTTTATCGTTTCTGCTTTGTACATCTACTACACTGCATACGCACTCACTTATAATTATTTTAATTACTAAGCAATTCATTTGTGATTAATTGATGTTATGTATCTGATACTTAATGTCTTCGGGACTTTACTTTATGTACCTTTAATGTCTTATTAAAATCAATTGTTTTTTACAGCTAGAAAATATATTTTCCTAAAAATGGCGACAGCCTTCTTATAACGCGGTTTTCAAATAACACGATTCTAATAATTGGACTTGAAAATCATCAAGATTACTTTTATAATCTCAGATTTTATTTACGCGAATTTTATTAGCATAAAACAAATCCATGTAAAACAAAAATTTCGCGTAAATTGAGGGACGGATGTTTTTATTAGTTTTAATAGTTTCAAGTATAATTCAAACATTAATAATTTTAGGTTGAACTATAAATTTATCTTTAAACAATAAATCCATATGAAACAGATACTTCGCGTAAATTGAGGGATGGGTATATTTATTATTTTTAATAATTCCACGTATCAGTCAAAAATTAATAACCTTAACTATAAATTTATCTTCTTCAAACAAAGTAGCAGAACATATATCTTTGATTTGATCTCAATTTAAATTATTTAGATGTTTGTAAATTTTAATAGCTCCACGGATCATTCAAACATTGAGTTGTAAATATTGCTTTATCAATATAAATTATTTTCTAACAAGAAATAAATTTCGATTAACATAACATAAATTCATGACTTGATTTTAAAAAGCTTCAAGTATTATTCTAAAATTGCCTAATTAAGTTAAGTCTCTTCAGTTAAAAAAAGAATTAATTTTTGATTTAAAACAAATTTAAATGTTTATATATTTGAAAAGCTGCACGGAGATCTTAGAGCTAACTATTATCTTTGTTTATAATTTTTAGCAAGTAATTCAATATTTAAGAATATATATCAACTAGATTTAGTAATTGGCTGCTAAATGCAGTGGTTTTTAGAAATCCAAAATATAAAAATAGACATTTGTAGTTTTGTTAGAGTTAATATATAATTCTTAAAATAAATATATCAAATTATAAATAAAATAATTTATATCCCAAGTTATCATCACATTTAACAATAAAACATAATTTAATTTCGCGAAATAATGCCAAGTAATATTAATCTATATCCGTGACAAATATTATGAAACATTTCTTTTTTAATTTGAATTCCAAATGAAAATAACAAAGACATGTGTTGATGGCTTAACATCTTCACTATTTTTAGTTACCTTCTTTCAGTTGTTTTTCAATGACTCAAGTTCTTATTTTAGTAGAATACACAATCATACGAAACTGTGTTTATGTTCAAACATTCTTAGAGAAACTTTGCTAAATATTTTTTAGCTTTATTTCTGTGAAATATTATAAGTTGAAAATATTTCTGTAAGATCGCGGGATATTCACACGTTGTAAGAATATTTTTAAAACTTATAGATAATATCTTTATTTATTCAGTTTTATGAAAATATTTTCAAGAATTAAATAAACAATATTTTGAGATTCACTGTTTATAATATAAATATATTTATTACAAAACGTTATGTAACATGTTTTATCTTGTGTCTAATTACCTCTCGATGCTCCGATGTTTAGTTTTTTGTTCATTGTAGTTCTACATGTCATTGTAGATATTTCTGAGTAATATTTTAATAAATATCTTATAGTTTAGCTTTGAAATTTAATTTGTTTTAAGTTTGTGTTAACAACAATGGATAATTTTGAGGTGAGATAATATTATTGTACTTATACGTAAAATATATTTGTGGTAATCATAAATTTAGTTGCTCAAAATCAAACTCGTACATGTCGTTAATATAATTATTTCTTCACTTAAAAATACGAACACTTATTTGGTTTGAGCAACAGAACTTAAAGTATTTATAATATTAAGTAAAACTCGTACAGTGTAAGTATTTTGTTGGTTGTATACCTCTTTTAGCGTTATGAACAGTCTTATTTATTAAAATTTGAGGTCTGTTGTTAATATTAAGTCAAAATGGCGACAAAATAAAACTCATACAGCATGGGTTATTTCTTAAAGATCAAAGATCAGTAAATTAATGATACAAATGATAAATTGATTATATTTTTTATTTAAATGTTTATAAAAGCCTTTATAAGACTTTGAACATATAGAAAATTAAAAAATATGGGTCGGTAGATAGGAAATATTAATAGATAAAATACGGACATATGTATTAAATTTAATTTTTTATTAAGAAATTAGAATTTTATGTAAATTTGTGTTGAATTTATATGTGGTAAATAGACAATATGTATGCAAGGCAATGCCAATAAGTAAAGAGTAGGCAGTGAAAACAAAACACAAAACACAAAACAAAAAAATGAAACAAACGCACAAATGAAGGGTAGCATGAATATTGTTCGGGCTTACGCTTAGCCCTGTAGTCCTCATCGCGGGGTCCTTTCATTCCATTCGGAGTGAAACAAATCCAGGGATGTCCATAAATCATTGTCGCGAAGGCAAGTGCAAGCGGGTGAGAGGTGTGCGACGGAAAGCGGTAGAATGAAGCGGCGTGGAGCGGTACAATGTGGCGTTTGTGCGAATAATAATTACAAAGCTCGTAAACGGGCAGCTTAAGTTTGTAATTAGTCCCATCTGGTGTCGTGTGCTCCCATCAGCCAAGTAATCGACGAGCACCAGCTACACACATGAGACGCGGACGGAAAGCTAACGCTAAACGGGCAAGAGCCCGATGCCACCAGCTACGAGATACCAGATTCTCTCACCGGCTTCTATCTATCTATATATACGTTCAATTCTTTGAATTTGTATGATTCTGATATCATTTCACTACGGAAAATATTTCAATTTACATTTTAAAATTTCCCTCAACATTAACAGTCCAAATAGTATACCTATTCCTCAATTTACAACAAGTATCAGTTCCACCTGGATTTGTTTTTAAATCCTTGAAATTAAAACTAAATAAATGATTTTTGCATTATAGCAGGGTTCTCACCATTTTTGTTTCGCGTTATAAAAATCGCATAAAAAAATTTGTAAGTACAATTGAAAATTGCAAATAAAATTGGTATGAGATATAGAAATATATAAATAATCATTCTAAGCTAGTTATTTTGTACGAAATACCGCGTTATAAAAGGGCTTCGCGTTATATGGAAAAATATTTTTTTTGGTCGCGTATAAAAATACCGTGTAAATCAAGGGACAAGTATTGAGTTTTTCTTTTTTATTCATTCTAGACAAATTTGATTCAATTAACTTAGAAACAATTAAATCATATAAAGTATTAAAGTTTTTGAATAAATTTTGAAGATAAAACATAAAAAATAAATATCTCTCCAGGAATCTAAATACTCTAGTATTTTCAAAAACAACCATTCCATTTTCCATACTCTTTCGTTGTAGAGACAACATTTACAAAGAAGGGTTACGAAGCGAAGGGTGTGTTTCTGTTAAATGCACCGCTCGGCTAATTGTTCCCTGTTCGTTACCCCACTTTACCTTCAATTCCCGTAAAATCATTCTACACCAAAATATCCTAGTAACGAAAATAAATAATTCTTTTTTATAAAAGTATAAACAAGTTAATCTAAAAGATAAAAATCACAAAATAAAATTAATTTAAATTCATCAATAAAATATATTTTAATGAAGCCATTAAAACCTACACAGCAACACAAGTTGAAAATAATTTCTAACCTCACTTATTTCCGTTAAAAGAATGAAAAATAATTTATAGATAAGATATATTTACATCCGTGGGTATGGCTTTAAACGCGATATTTCAAACCTCGTCGTCGCATAGATACACAACTATTACCGATCGAGAATTCCGATCGTTTTACATGGCGGAGGCATGCATTCAACCAATGTTTGTGTCAACTTGTAATCAAAAACCTATAATTTCAGTCAAATTTAAAATCATTTGCTGTTGTAAATCACACAAGATCGTACAACGGTTAGTTTTCTTAGCGCTTGGTTATTTCTGTGCATATCTTAATTAATTTTATACATGTCTTATTCATTTTTTTGAATTTTGGATTATAACTTAATTATCTTTATTTTAAGAGTTTCAGGAGAGACCCCACCCTGAATTTTCAAAAAATTCTATGCTTCACGATTGTTAATCTAATATAGTTTAAGGAAATCTAAAAGATTTAATTTTACCTTCTTTAAGGATTGATCACGATTGGCATCCATGGAGATGTCTTTTTTGAAGGTATCTGATGCCGAAAGCTACCACGGCTCCAAATATTTATATTTTTACTTCAAAATTTTTTATTATAATTATTAAAATACGTGCAACAATATAGTAAAAAACCTCAAATGAATCGATTGTTATTTGACACTTAAAAAAAAATCTTGAATAACGCTGTTTTTTAGAGTTGTCAGGGTGGGGTTCCCCCTTAACTAACTTAGCTCTTCAAAAGAAACTTCTCAAATAAATTTATATCCAAAATAATATCTTTTACTTATAAACGAAAGATATTTAAATTTTTCTACTTGTATTTCTCTTAAATATAATCAGGTCCGGTTTTAAGCCTATTTGTCCAAATTGAACTAAGCGACTTAGAAATGCCTCGCGCTTAAATATTTTCTAACAGGATTTCACAACTCTCCATCAATTTTCTTATTAGACCTTTCAATCCCTAGCACTAGCTTTGATGATCTCAAATATTGCATGTTTGAGCCTCTTGGAATCGTTTTTATTAAAAAATCGAATAATTTGAAATAAGGGCATTATGTACCTTATGTAATTTTTGTAAATTTATCTTCTGGACTGGTTTTGAGCCTATTTAATAATTTTGATCAGTGGGCTCCATGTTTAACTTACCCTTTAAAGCCTTTAAATTCTATTCTATCAAATTTCTTATTTAACCCTGCAATTTTGAGCACCACCTCTAAATAAACTCATCAAATTGGTTCATTATTTTCAAAAAATATGTCTATTTTTGGACATTACTAGCTGAAATACTTATTTTGAAGTGTCAATATTTTCTCAACAGATAATTTTCGTTGTAATTTTTTTTGCATTTTACCGGCGGTGATCTATTTGTCGGTGACCATACCGGTAGTGTGGGCTTAAAAAACATGTATATCAAGGGTATAGAAAATGTTTTATTTATAAATAAATTTCTTATTAAAATGATTCATTATCTTAAATTTTTGAAATGAGGAGAGGGGAGAGAATTTTATTTAATGCATGTAAGTACTAAAATAAAATTTTGTCCTGGTTGACGGTCCACGTGCGCCTAATTTTAGGCCCCGCTCTCCTTGGGAACAAAATTTATTCCGATAAATTTTGTTGCTGATACAACCAAACTAAATGCGGTATTTATTTATTCTTTAATTATTAACATAAAGTTTTTTTGGTTTTAGGTAAAATATTTATTAAATATAAATAATATATTTACTAAGAAGATTTTTTTGGCAGGTGTCTAATGTATTCGAATTGTAAATAAATGTTTTATATATTGTAGTGTTTATTTATTAGTTTAAGTATAAGTTTATTTGTTATAAAAGTAAGAAGACATTGCAAAATTCCATCGTCAGGTAGACAAGTGCATCTGTATCTAATATCCAACGAAAGCTATTAATAACATATGTTCGCGTGCTTGTGAGTCGCGTGGGTGCTTGTACGCACGCACAGAACAGAGAAAGCTACAGAGCCCAGCTACAGTATTACATATTTAAAACGACGGTGTGAAGCGATTTATTGAAACGATCTGAATGAAAAGCAAACGGCCCCGTGTTGCCCATTTACAAATATACAACTACGACAGGAACATACACGTCGCGATATTGATGTTGAGCATACGCGGATATTATATTATATTATATTATATTATACATCGCGGTGTGCCATTGTATTTGTTCTTAAATCATTTCATATCTGTGTTTTTTTATTATATTTATTATTAATTATTTATTTAACGAAAACTGCAAACAGCAGGCTATAATTCAAAATATTATTTGTGAAATATATATTTAAAATGAATAATTAAACAAATTAACTACTTATTAATATATATTTATCATATTTTTTATTATATATTGTGTTGAAAATACAAAGTATAAACAAACACATTTCAAAATGTTCTGCATACATTTTTAAATTCATCTAGAAAATTTATTATACCACCTGTTATATTGTTGCCAAATATCAAATTCAAAAAGCATGTATTACTTAATCATAATATCAAAACATCTTTTATTTATGACTATAAGATAATAAACATAAAATTTCTCCAAATGTTTATTTGAAATATTTAGAAAAATACATTTTTTTTTTTCAATAGCATATGGTGTGCGCACACTTTCTTTATTTTATTATTTGTAATTATCAATATATACATATTTTTCGTAATAAAAAACGTTTGAGATTCTCTGGTACAGATGCGCACACGTTTCTGTTAACAGTATATTTTAAAATGTCACGTCTGCGCTAAACATTTATTTATTTTTTCGTAAAATATACGTAGAACGCTTCCGGAATTGTATATATACGTAGCAACGGTATAGCAAGCGTTGAAAACCTTTGTTTTGTTTTATATTCAATTGTTTACACCGATCATCGCATTTCACAGCACTCTTAACTCTTTTCGATTTATTTTAAAATAAATATTAAATCGAATTTAACTTTCAACACTTACAAGTTTATTTTTTTATTTAATTGTTTGCGATTTATTTAAAAAAAAGTTCTGTCTTATATCTGTGGCGAAATATAAATTAGGATATATTCATTTAGTTAAAGAATCTAATTGTAAAATCCAATCAGATAACATGACACTATGACAGTGAAAACTTATTTTTTTTTATTTTTACTAAGTTGTAGATCGCGTCTCGCGTGTTGCGTGTCTGAAATATGTCGAGCATTCATCCCCGTCAAATTAACGCGAAACTATTTTTGAATACGACTAATTCTTGTTCAGATGGATCCGACCATGTCTCACAGAATATATGTGTTCATTAAAAGCGGGATTCTTTATTTTTTATAACGCGAGTTTATTTGAAAAACTTCAATTATTATAAATTTGTTTTTGTATTTTTGATAATTTAATAATATATCTATAATCAAATAAAATAAATAGATGATCAGTAGTAAATGATTTGTTGTTAAAGATAACTGCATGTAGCAGCCAATAATAATATTATTAAATGAATATAATACCGCTCAGTTCTACAAAAATTATTTGTATTCTTGAGTTAATCAAATTTCGAGCATATTATAATATATTAATTATTATGATATTCATATATGTATCGTTCGAGCAAAAAATTAATATGCACTCGAAGCTAATAAGTTATATTTGAAAAATTGCTACTAAATTATTTATTTATTGCACACGATCACTGCATACAGCAGCCTTTAAATAAAATTGAATAAATAGCTTCGAAATTATATAAAAAAAAATTAATATCAATACAAATAAAAAATTAATAATGTCGTTTAAATTTCTCAAAATTATTGATATTTCATATTTAGTCGTCCGGCGATGACTGAACGTAGCAGCCAAAATATGTAATATATAAAATAACTTCAAGTTTTTAAATCAGTTGAATGATAAATAACTGACAGAATAAAATAAATCAAAAAGGGCAGATTTCTTTAATTTATAAATATTTAATATTAAATCGTCCTACGATGACTGCACGAAGCAGCCAGTTAAATAAATAAAAACAGGCAGATATCTTTAAATTATAAATATTTAATATACAATTTCTTGCGATAACTGCCCGTAGCAGCCAATATATGTAATATATAAAATAGCTTCAAGTTTTTAAGTCAATTCAATGAAAAATAGCTGATAAAATAAAATAAATAAAAAACGTACAGATTTTTTAAAATTATAAATATTTAATATATAGTCATTTTGCGATAGCTGCACTTAGCAGTCAATACCTGTATAATAAATTAAAAGCACTGTATGCACTAGCCAATGCAATTAAATTTCTTTTGAGTTATAAACAAGTGAAATGATTTAAATTTCGAGTTTCTGGTGTAAAAAATAATGGGTATGAATACTGTGAGATTAGTAAGAAGCGGGTGTACGCGTATGTTTCGTGGTGTTCCAATAATAGACCAAGAACGAAGAACATCATCGTATTCGAGTTGGTGGCGTTTTGGCGGCATGCTGGTGCGGCTGTTATTTTCGGGCGCAATCAGCACCGTTGTCCGCAAGTGACAGAGATTAGTGCTGTCAGGAGGTATTTCCCTGCACCCTCGTCACTAGATACCGACGCCGTTGACGCCGCCATCGACGCTACTTGCCGTCTTGACTTATGGCACTTTTTAATCATTTGTAGCTAAGCGAACGGGTGCACGGGCGCACGGGTACACGGGTACACGGACACCGACTCTATAGATATACCGCAAATATCTCTATTTTTAAACACTCACAACTTATATCAAGTTATCAACATACTTTTGACATTTTATTTAATTTATATGTTAACTTGATACTGGGGTTGTTAAACTCTTAACTTAGAATTTTGACAAATTACATTATATATTGTTACATAATAGAATAGACGCAAAAAATGCGATATTTTCATTTCTAAAGGTTCATTTTCTTTAAAAGTACAAATAAAAATAAACGTTCTTGGACTTTTAATCCAAAAAAATTGTATTTGATATTAAAAACAAAAATTACATAATTATTAATAATACGCGTGCCCCAGGTTGTATTATATTTAATGACTGAGCTATGCTTCCGTTTTTTATAAAATCTATTGAGATTTTTCAAATTTCTATTTTATTTCGCGAAATCTCAAGAAATGCACCGCAGAACTCCGAGCTACCACAGAACCCAGTTTGAAAACCTCTCTTTTAGAAAATTGAAAGCGTTAAATCTTCACATATTTGTATAAAAATCAAATTTGTTAAAGACATAGTGAATTCTTCATTACTTTAAGGGTTTCGGAATCAATTTCAACCTATTTCATTATCAAAAATATCTGAGTGGAAGATAAGATAGTATTTATAAAAGTTAGAAGCATTAAACATATTTTATTTTTACAAATTTATATAAAAATCAAATGTTTAATAAATGCTATATATTTACATAAAGAGATCTTCATTACCTCGAGGTTTCAGTGCTAAGTGTGTTTCAACTCGAAGATAGAATAATATTTTTAAACATTTGAAGCATTAAAATAAATTAAATTTTTGCAAATTTATATAAAATCATATTTTTAAGAGAGGATCTATTTTTGCAAAGTGAGCCTATTATTGATCATTATCAAAATGATCTGACTATAATATAGAATAGTAATTTTGAAGGGTTAGAAACGTTAAATTTATTAAATCATTATATATTTGTATAAAAAGCCTATTTTTAATAGACATTCTATCTTTGTTAAGTGAGTCCTTTATTAGATCAAGGGTTTTGGGTTCAAGTCCAGAATTAATCCTTATAAAAATTATTTGACTATAAGATAGGATAGTATTTTTGAGAGTTAGAAACTTTAAATTTATTAAATCATTGCAAATTCTTATAAACATCTAAATTTTAATAGGCACTATAATTTGTATAAGGAGCTCTTCATTAGTTTAATGGTTTTGGGTTCAATTCCGGGTATTATCATCATCAAAAATGACTGACTAGCAAATATTAACGATTAAAATGATATTTTTATAAACTGAAACATGTAATAAAGGTAGTTGGTATTTGTATAATTCCATTTTCAATTAGCCATTTAAATGCATCGGTAGATTACCGTCGGACGATGAAATCGGACTCGAAACAGCAAATGAAATTATCTTTGCAAATGAAGAATGCTCAGGATGGTGGCTACGGTGGCTATGGCGGGTATGGCGGCTATGGCGATTGTAGCAGCAGCAACGACGGCGGATACAGCTGCTACGCGCCTCAGACGTGATTAATGATTCAATGTTGTATACAGGCTACGTATATTTCGTTTCCATTCGCACAAATAGAACGCAACGCACCCTTTACGTTTACGACGACGGGAACCACACACACACACACACACATACACATATCCATCAAATATATACTATATCTATTCTATCTTCATCATTCTCATTTCTATTTGTGCTTTTCTATCTATGTTTGTATGTATGCATGTATTTGTTTCATTAATATTGATATTGATGTGTTCTAAATCCTGGATCATCCCCTTGTGAGAACTATTAATGTTTTTATTTACTTATGGATTTATAACTGGTTAGTTCACTTTTTGGTTATATTATTATAGCTTTATTCCGTAATTAATCATTACTTTGAATAAAACAAAACTTGATTTTTATTATAATTTTAATATATTCAAATTTATTTGGTTCCCTAATGTTAAATATTATTCTAATGTCAATAATAAAATAAGTTCATTTTCTTGTAAAAAAAGTAAAAATATTTGTTTTCATTAATTTATAACAAGCTCAAAAAACTTATTTTTTTAAAATCTCGTTTCATCGTATTCTTCCATTAGAATTAGAATTTAG
>CM008236.1:700895-718801 GCA_002278615.1 Pogonus chalceus
ACTAATTATTATTAGAAAAATATATATTTTTAATAAATTCTGGGTAGACTTTCATAACTAATAATATGTAGACTTCCTTAAATACAACCATTGTCAAAATTAACATTAAATATTTATTCGAACAAATGAATAAATAAAGTAAACAATTAAGAGAAAAATAATATATTTTTCAAAGGTTTCATAAAAAAAATACCGTTCGTACCCCAAGTAAAATAAATTGGAAACTATATTATTAATACTCAATTTGCGCGACATTCTCGCTGAGAACATAGAAAATTTTCATTAAATTTTAATCTAAAATTAATGACAGCACCTTTATTTTCCTTGGTAAAAAGGTTTTCTTTCGTGTTTATTTCTCTTAAAATTTATTATATAATACAAGAAAAATGGACCGAATATCCTGTCGTATTTAAAATAAGCAATTAAGTCATAAGTGTTTAATTATAGATGTCTCTTAAAAATAGATGACACTAAATTGTCGTCTACACAAGTTACTATTAAATTTTCATATTAACGTGTTTTTTCTTGTCATTTTATTTGATTTATTAAAATATGTGCGTGACCGTGTTTGACGTGGGAAAATCGAAATTGATTTTCGACATTTTTATTATTCATGTTTATTGATAGATTCTTAGATAATATACAATTGTGTGTAAGAAATAGAATTCTTGGAAATGTTTTGTTTGACAAGCAAATAAATAAATTAAACTATATTTAAATAAAACGTAACGTAAAGTGAAACGAATTTTATCGGAAGACGCGTTACATATTTTCGTTACGATTACAAACGCTGTTACACATTTTCGTTACATATATAAACTAATTAAAGTTTTAAGTGATTAAAAAAGTTATTAACATAAAAAATACATTTCGATTTTTCGTTAATTAATTAAAACTTGTTTTTATCTACTGATAAAATAAACAATAAGCTATATGATTTCTAATTAATTAGAAACTATGTTGTTTCATAAATTTAAGCGTAATTTATGTATGTTTACAAATTTTATAAATAAAACATTTTTTATGGTTATAACACATGTAACATGGACTATTTTTAATATTTTTCTGTTGAAATATTAATGGAAAAAACTATTTTTATGCTGTGCGTTAGCTGCTGAGTTTTTGTGAAGTATATAATAATTTTATAAGTAAACATATGTAGATATGTTTTCGACATTTTTGATTAATATTATTATTAATAATTAATTTATCTTTTGCTTTTAAAGAACTTATAAGCTGTAATCGTCGTTTCTTCGAATTAGGATATTCCAAATTTTAGGACAAAAATTGTATTTTAAACTAATCAGCAAATATTATTTGAATTAATTGTATATTTTGATAAATTTAGAATTTGGAGCCTAATAAGTTCTTAAATATAATATTTTATCGGAAAAAAATAATTCATTTCATTAAATTCGAGATATTTTTAGATTTTATTCCTAATTATAAATATTATCAAATGAGAACAAATAAAATATATACTTAAAGAACAACATGGCCATAATATTGTATTTGGAACTAATAACAAATAAAATTTCAATAATTATTAATTTTAAAGCCTTAATATGATTTATCAGAAATATAATTTGAAAAATTAATAATTATATTCTCCAATTTATCTAGAAAAAAAAATTAATTTATTACATTTCTAATGATATCTGAAATTATTATTATCAAATGAGACAAAAAACTTGTATTTGAATCTAATCAATAAATATCTAATTTGTGGGGAGAATATTATTAATTTATTAAATATCTCATGTGCCATCTTAAGACAAAAATATTTTTATTATAAAAGCAGATTAGAATATATATGTACATGAGTTTTAGTTTTAAAAAAAATCTAATATGAAATTAAATTATAAGTAGTTATTTTACAATAAAAGTATATTATTTTTTGCTTTTTNTATTTTTTGCTTTTTTTCAGTCGGATTTTGTAAACGACACAGGACAAATAAAACATGCCATGAAACTATTAAATATGGTTGAAATCGAAGAAAGAATGTCAAACAGAAGAGAGTATTTACATGAATCATGTCATAGATTAGGTTTGGATTTACCAGGAAACGATTCACTACATAAGCCTAATCCGTGGGAGTTCCTAGTAAATCGACAATATAAAATTGTTTGGTGTAACGTATTTAAAGTGGCCTCTTCATCATGGATGTATAATTTTAATATTATGGCAGGGTAAGTTTTTATTTTAAACATATATTGAAAAATAAAATATATTTATAAGTAAATTCCAGGTATAGTCCGTTATATTTAAAGAAAAGCAAACAAGTGCCATTACATTTGGCGCGTAAAAAATACCCCCGTCCATCTTGGCCTGAATTAAAAGAGGCCCTAAACGATTCAGTATCATTTCTAATAGTACGACATCCATTAGAACGACTACTATCAGCATATCGAGATAAAATGCAATTTTCGCTACCTTTTACATTTCATCAAAAACTCGGTAGTCAAATTATTTTAAAATATCGAATAGGAGCGAAAAAGGTATTTAACACAAAACATACTTTAAATTAAAAAAATTTAAATTAATTATTTATAGGGTTTAAAGTTGAATAAACCACGTTGGCCTACATTTCAAGAGTTTGTTAAATATTTAATTGATATTCATAAATTAGGACAACCAATGGATATGCATTGGACACCAATAACTCAGTTTTGTACACCATGTATGGTTCCCTTTGATGTTATTGCCAAGATGGAAACATTAGAAGTAAGTTTTCAAAAATCGTTAACACAGTGTGTTGCTAACGCTAGATAATACATTATTTATATATGAATATTACATTATAACATCGTATCTAATTTTATATTTCAATAAATAAATTAAAAAATCAATATTATTACACGTAAGTGTATTATTTTATGCGGTTTTTGTTTAAAGATTCATGTAGGACAAAGTCTATCAAAATTTTATATATATTTTTTTTATAATTAATAAATTTTCGTTTCGTAATTATTCAGGGCAATTAATTGTATTTCTAATTTTATATACGAAAATATTCTACGAATTGAATAAACATCATTTTAATCAAATTAAAATAATTTCCGGTCCCCTTAAAAATTTGAGACCCTTTCCGTTATAAGTCAAAAACTCAAATTCTAACATTTTACGGCCCTCCGATTTAAAATTGTTGATCTAGACTTATGTTTCTTAAATTCAAAATTTATTGGTACATGTTTAAAAATATTATACCTTGTACCTATTATTTAAAAAATATAATTTTCAGATTATTTTGAATCATAACTTAATGTATATTGAAAGAATTTAATAATAAACCCTTTTCACAGGCCTTTTAAAAAATAGTGGCCCCTTTAATTTTTGATCTTACTATATAGAAAAAAATATTAATTCATAAATAAAACATTTCGCGGCCCTCCGATTAAAAATCACTGATCTAGACTAAAATAATAATTTTTTGTATTTTTCTTAAATTCGAAATTTATTGGCGCGTGTTTAAATATATTAATACCTTATAAGTATTATTAAAAAAATATAATTTTCAGATTAGTTTGAACCATAACTTAATTTATATTGAAAGAATTTAATTTAAAAAAAGCCTTTTTAAATAGTGGCCTAATCATTTTAAGTCTTGAAAAACTATCAAGTACAATATAAATTCAGAAATATATTACGCGGCCCTTAGTTTAAGAATCACTGATCTAGACTAAAATAATAAACTAAAATTTGTTTTTCTAACATAAAAAAAATTACCGACACGTGTTTATAGATATCAGTACCTTGTAACTATTATAAAATAAACCACATCTAAGTATAAATATAAATTTTAGATCGTTTAAACATATTTTTTTACGAAAATAAATAAATTAGCGTTTTTCAAGGCCCCTTTAAACGAATTTGCGGCCCTTTCTCTCTCAAACACAGTGTAAATACATAAATTAATAAAAAAAAAAACATAATTTAACAAATTATTTTCAATTAAATAAGTATATAAGTTTATAATAAAATGGTTTTAAGTTTCGGTACAATTTGAGCCCAAATTTTGGGTAAAATAATAAACATACACATAAATATATAATAAAAAAATAATATTTTGCAGGAAGATCAAGTGTACTTAATAAAAAAAGCTCATTTAGAGAGCTTCATAAAACCAGAATGGAAAAATCATGGAAAAGGGCGTACAACAAAACAATTAGTAGACGATTATTATTCACAATTAACAAGAGAACAAATATTGCAATTATATCAAATATACAAGTAAGTAGAAAAAATATAAAATAAAATAAATAATAAGACAGTTTTTGTATTTTTTAAGTTTTTATTAGTTCACATTGGGTAATTCCTGAAATAAAATGATTATATTTTTAGATATGATTTCGAATTATTCAACTACACATTGAATGGCTACTTAGAATTGGCGCAACCACTAGAAAAACGATGAAAGAGAAACATATTTTCGCAGTATAAATAAATAAAATTAACTGCCGTTAAAATTCAATTTTCTCTCACCCCGCAAGCTCCTAATGCATTGCTCGTGATATTCAAATTAGGTACATATTAAATAAATAAAATAAAAATAAAAACAACAACAAAAAATTCATAATTTTTTTTATTTATTACAGATTTTAGTGTCTTCTATTTCAGAAGATTCTTTGTTAAATAATGGAATTCCCATTAAGTACTGTGATCCATTTATTAGATAAACTTAGCATGTAAATAATTACATAAATATAAATGTAATTTTGCTTTTTCTTGTAAACATCTAAAAATAATTCAGCAATTTTGTGCAAATTTATTTAATCTGGAACATAATTATGCTTTAAATACGTTCGAAATAAAATTTCAATACTTACTTCCATAGCTGAATACAAAACAATAGCAACACGGAGACATGTTACATCAAGGTCAAAATAAATCAGTTATTTTACATTAAATACAACAAATTCATGTTTAAATTTATATGTTTTACGAACATGACTACCAAATGAATGAATTTCTAACATTTTTTCAATAATTAATATAGTTTAAAACATAAAAAACAAACAAAATAAAATACCTCACCTTGGTAAACACACACAACCAACCATTTTAAAAACAATATGCTCATGACTCGCTAGAGCGCGGTAGGCGCTGATATACCATGAAATAATTTTTAAATATTAAATAAATTTGTATGAAATTGTAATAAAAAAATACCGAAATGTTACAAATTAAATATATTGGAAACTGAGTGAGATTTAAATAATGAAAATAAGGCGTTATTATGAACTACACATCATACGATCAAAAAAAAATTTAAATTATATTTTAGATATTATAGTTCAATTTTAAAATAGTGCAATTTTGTATATATTCGCAATTATTACATTAATTTAATTTGTATTATATTAGAAACTACTTAAAAAGAATTTTTAAAGTACCTATACGTAAAAATTTTAGGACAAATATGTAGTTATTACTTGTCCGAGTTTTAAAAAAATTTGAGCTAATAATTTTAGATGAATTTATTATTATTAAATAAAATTATATTGTGATCTTTTTCAGTAGAAAGTGAATAAATAATTAGAATTTCAGGCCTAAGCAAAAAGACTTGTAATGTGTATTATTTCATACAATATAATCAACTATTACTTATTTGTAAATTATTTTTCTCCATTGTAGATATAAATATTTTATAAATTGTTTAATAAATCATGTTATTTGCGAAATTTATTTACCTATTAGTTAAATTTTCAACATCTACCCCGATAATCCATTTATTATTATAAACCCTTTGCCAAATATTTTTTATATCTATATCAGAAGTATTAAATTTCTCAGAATTTTTTAATAAATCTAAGCACTCTTCATGTCTTTTTTTAGCTTCGATTAAATCTTTTTGAGCTAATTTAGATAATAATTTTACCTCATCTATTTTACCTTTTAAATAATTTATTAATACCTCATCTGTACTGTTAGTTTCTATTTCCATAGACGAATCCATGCTCTGTAACACACAGAAACATCTATGACAGAAAACTTTGGTTATGTTTATGCATTTAATTGCTTTGGTACTATTTCTACGTATAATTACGTATTTAATTTATAAACTAATAAATAAAATAACTAATCTAAAATACATACATACCAAAAATATTTAAAATTACCAAAAATAACACAGTTTTTAAAAAGATAAACACACAACTGACACTACCTGAACCGATCACAAACCAGCAACGCGTGTGGCGTGTGGGTCTGTGGTGGGGTTAAAATTCAAGAACATCTATAATAATTTTAATTATTAATTTTTAAATAACTATTTTAATTTCCTGTTCTGAAATAATCTTAAATTAAAATCTAATTATAATGCATATATAAACCCGTGTTTAAATGCATTTTTCTTTTGTAGTTGTTATATTTTATTAAACAAAATGTTGAATAAATTATTATTTATTAATATCTGCGTGATTTTATTTCTTGGTAATTATTTTTTAAATATTTGTAGATTTTTAATTAATTTGAATTGTTTTAGTTGTTGAAACAAAACCAATAAAATTCGGTTCGTATAATTATATATCTGAAATATTTTCTAAATTAACAGAAAAGGCTCAAAATTTGGAATATTATTTACCTAGTGATACAATAAATATGATTGAATCAAAATATTTTACTGAAGATGGACAAGATATATTAAAAACTATTCAAAGAATTATTACAACAAAAGAAAAACATACATAATTAGAAATATATTTTTATCATTCTAATAATTATAATAATTATTGTTAAATAAGTGGGGATGTATGTATAATAATGTAACAAAAATATAAAGCATTTAGTTTTTTAAACAATATATGCATTTCAATTAAAAAAAATGAAGTTTCTTTTTATTTTTTTGTTATTATCTTTTGCATTTATTGCTTTAGATGCTGCATCTGTAATGTCGGGTAAGTATTTATATTTGTGATATATTTATGAAATAAATAAATATTAATTGGTTTTATTTTTTTGAAGTAATCGAAAAGGATGTTCAAGAATATCTTGAAACAACGCAAAAAGACAGAAGTGCATTTATTACTCCCGCAGATATAATTAGATTTCTTGAAATGAAATATTTAACACCTGATGGACAGAGTTTATTAAATAGATTTATTGGATTGTAATTGATTTCATTTTAAATTTAATAATCATTAGAAATATGTTATATATTTTGATTGATTTTAAAATATTATATTATGGATTATTAAAAATAAAAATTTGAGGCATAATTTGTTGTTTTTAATTATAATATTAATCCTTTCTTAACAGTTTGAACCAGTCAGTTAGCTTAAAATATTAAGTACATGCGTCCCTCTATTTACGCGAAGTATTTATTCGCGTAAATAGTTTTGTAAAGAAATATAGTAATATTTTTAAGCGCGTTATATGAAGGGTTGTTGTTTTTAAAACTACTACTTACCGCGTAAATTAAAGAAACTGCGATAGTTGTATATTTAACTTCAAATTTCGAAGCTAAGTATTATTCATGTAATATTAAAATAATAGTTAGTAATTACTAACAGTAAAAATATGAATTTTATCAAAAATATTTCAATTTAAGATAATATTATCATTTTTTATGTAATTGCGTCAAATTTTGTTTAATTATTTATTACTCATAAAGTAATTATAAATATCAATATAATAAGAGCATTTAAAATTATCAGGATACTTAAAAATTACCTATTTAAGAAACCACGCAAAGAAATTTAGAAATTATAACAAAAATGTTTTTAAAATATTTGCTGTTTGTCACTTTTATAGTGTGTGCCTTTTCTGCACCAGTAGAAGGTACGAAATTTAATTATTGAAATAATAAATACAAAATAATAAAACAATTTTTAGAGTTTGAAGCAGTAATTAATATCAACGGTCATGAAGACAGAATTTCATTTCCTGGTTCAGATCATATAACTCAAAGATTCGCAGATAAATATTTTACAGAAGATGGTCAACAACTTATAAAATTATTAATGAAAAATATAAAATAAATATAACATGAAACAGAATATATATTCCCAAATGGTTTGTACAAAACTATAAAATATATAAGTTAACATAATGTAATAAAATTATTTGCACCAAGAAAACCTGTAATTAAACATTTCTTAAAATATATAACGTTAATATATTATGTATTTTATATAAAGTATATTTATAAAATATTTGGCAAAATTTTGACTTTATAGTAAGTAATATGAATCAGAAATAACATTGTATAACCTAAGTTATTAAACGCAAAATTGTTAAATAAATAATTGTTAATAAAATTGAAGATATTTACATATCTGATCAAATCAGTAAATTACCCAAATTTCCGAAACCATGCTACGCTATTAAGGCCCTTTTAAACTTAACCACAGAACCCAGATATTAAAAAAAAAAACTTTCTATACACACGCAGGTACAAAGAAGTTATGCGGCATGCAATTAAATAAGTATATAGAATCTATAAGCATGCATTACATTATTTAAATTTAAATAAATGCATGTTACTACTAGTTAAATGTAAGGTTAAAACTAAAAAAAAAATATTGCACATGCAACTTGGTATAGGTAAAAATATTGCACATAAATTAAAACATAAAAAATATTGCACATACACTTGGATTAATCTACTAAATTAATAAAAATAAATAAATGCTACGTATATTAAGTAACTTAATATATAAATATTGCACAATTTGGCAACTAGCAGTCAAATTACTTAATAATACATTATAGGCAAGATTCTTTTGTTTATAAACAAGGAACTACACCTATTTTCTTAAATTAATATTGCACTTATTACTAATATTGCTTGTAATAAATTACAAATTGCACTGCCGGCCCATAATATCACAATTAACAAATCAAAATTCAACAAAACTGCATCATTTTGATTCGTTTTTAATTGCACGACATTAATTAATTTATTTATATTTACAAAAGTTACTAAATATACAAGAAATTAAATTTAACTTACTTGGGTACCTACGTTCGTATTCTAACTTACAAAATGAAACTATATTGAGTATTTCTGGATTTTTTAATTATTAATTAAATCTATTAATATTTTAATTTTCAACTGGAGCATTGTCTTATTCCTGGACATAACACAATACTGTCCGCTTTAAAACTATCAGATCCCACTCCACTATCTATAGACTCCGCGACTCGGGACAATTTACGATAAGTCCCGAAAAACACGGAATGTGTTTCAATGCTTTCAGCGCCAGATTCACTATGGCCGTCACCAAAACTTTCATCTGTTTCGCTTTCTTTATCTGTCTCCTTTTTCTTCTTATTTGATTCATTCGAATCAGTGCTCAAATAACCTGAATCTTCTTTATGTTGATGGGAAGTCATATTTATAACTTTTCTCCAAGTCTTTTTGATTTCCTCATTTTTACGGTCAGAGCTTTTCGCGTAGGAATAATTCGACATGATGTTAGGAGACATTTTGATTGTATCATATTTGGTGTTTAAAATAAACGGTTCATGGAAAACAGGTTGTGGGGTTATTGTTTTGGCGTGTAAAATAAACTGGTTGTTGATTCCATTTCGAAAGACAACATCATCAGAATGAATAAAATTCTTTAAAATACTTTTATCTTCATTTCGGTAATCCTCTTTTGTATAATTCTCACCATCCGAGGAATGCACACTGCGGGCAGAAACACCAGATGGAGAAGATGATAATTTAAAAGAAATTTTGGAAGAAGGAGATGAAATATTAAGGTGTTTTTGTTGGTGAGTTGAGTTAATTTTCAAACTGGTGTTCCTGCCAATCCCGTTTTTTGGCGGAAGTGGAGGTTTAAATTTATCTTCTATTATTACTTTTCTTGGTGGTTTTGGTTGTTCGTATATCGGGGAATCGACGGGAGTTGTGGGAATTGGTGTGGGAGGAATTACATCTGGAGGAATTTGACGGATTGTGCCTTTTGGTGAAGGTCTTTGACGTTTTTTCTGCCGTTCTTCAAGGGTTAGAATTCGTCCTTCTTCTGCTTCTTTATATTTACTCCAGGATAATTTCTTCTGCATTGTATCACTCGGAGAATGAATTGGAATTGGGTTTATAAAATTAATACTATCTAAACTAGGACGTAAATAGTTTCTTGTCTTTGCTTCATAAATTTCTCTTAAACTTCCAAACCGATTAAAGTTCGAATTTAATGCAAAACCAATTTCAGACGCGTTATTCAAAGTATCACTTTTAAAACTTCCAGTTGTTTTAAGTAAAATTTGTTTTGGACGTTCCAACGAATCAACATAATCACTTGAAAAAGTTCCGCTTGAAGAACTACTTAATTTGAATTTAGTCGACTTTCTATCTAAAGTATCAGGTTCAAAACTGTCGGAATCATCAACCCGGATATAATTATCAGGACAATCTTCAACTTCAATTGTTAAATGACCTGGTTTATCTTCAGGTTGTTCATAACGGATTTTAGGTTTTTGGTTTTCTAATGTTGACGTATTTGAGTCTGTAGGTGTTGACGGGGAACTCCCGAAATTGTAGCCGTTATTAACGTAAACTTCACTGACAAGATTATACCCGTTGTTTCGTTGTAATAATTCCGGTAGACGAGATAATTTTTTATCTAAAATATCTATTAAGGGCTTTTTATCTTGTTTCTTTAAAACAATTAATTCATATTCATGTTCTTCATCTGCTGGGGTAGTTTGACTTTCAAGTGAATTTACATTAACTATTGCATTCTGCATGGTCAATTCTTCATCCATTGGTAAAGCGGTACTCAAACTGGGACTAGGTTGTGATGACGATACATCTCCATAATCCGTCGGGGTACTGTAACCATTTTTCGGTTTACCATTTCTTTCTAAACTATCTGTTTCGTACTCAATTTTAGTTTGTTTTAAATTATTCGATTTGACTTTATCGTTGTCTATTCCAACATGGGTCGAAAACTCACTAATAACTGCAGCCATTTTTTGTTTGGTTACTTGAGGAACATCTTCAGCCTGATCAACAACCATTGCTTCATTGATCATATCAGGGGGAGGAAGATTTGGTTTAGGTGAAGGAGGTTTGACATGTCTAATTACATCGTAATGATTAGTTATATTTGGGTTGATATCTTCAGAAAGTTTAGGAGTTATCTTCATAATTTTGGAAGTTTGGACAGGGGGTGGAGGAGCTCTAGCTTTGATTGGACGTTGCCTTGGAGGTGATTTTGTTTTATCAGTCGTTTTATTAGGAGAAGGTAAAGGTTTGGGGCTTCGTTTTATAGGAGATTTACATCTTTCTGATGATAAATTTTCGTAGTCGACTGGAGATTTTGATCTTAAGTATGATTTTTTCTCTAAACTATTATTCGAGGAATTTGATTTGGTAGATGATTTTAATTTCCGGTATGAATCAGGTGTAGCAGGTAATGGCATATCACGAATTGATTTAATTGAAGTATTTGAAATTTCTTCATCGTCTTCATTAGATACTTTCAAAATTGGAACATCTTCTAACCATTTTCTTATACTTTGTTGTTTACTTTCACTGACAGACGACGAAGTGGTAATGGAACACGATTGACAAACAGCTATACTTGGAAATTCGGGGAGTTTACCGCATAAAGACTTTAAATCGTTAGGTTCACATCCCGGACAACCCGAGCACGGTAATCTACGCCTACTATTTTCGCGTTTTAAACTAATAATGCTACCGCGTCGACTACTGGCAGGTCCTAACGAAAACTCGTACATATGATCGGTAGAATGATTTGAATCTTCTTCTGGGATTCCTAAAAGACTTGGCGTAAATC
The DNA here is from genome assembly GCA_002278615.1 of Pogonus chalceus. Taxonomy (NCBI): domain Eukaryota; kingdom Metazoa; phylum Arthropoda; class Insecta; order Coleoptera; family Carabidae; genus Pogonus; species Pogonus chalceus. The sequence continues at coordinate 712,647 of CM008236.1, forward strand.
GTTTGCTCGCCATTTTATGTTTAGCGATTGCAATAACTTCTCGAATTTTCGTTAGGAATTCGATTGCAGCGGGAGGTGGAGCCTTTAAAAACAAATCAAAATAAACTTAAATGGAATTCAGACAAAATATGTTAAGACTTACAAGAAGAAGATGAGGCTCAAAATACGCAGGATTAAAATAAAGTTTACGTCGCGTTGTGGCACTAACAATTGTTTTAACCGTTTCCGGTCTTTCTTCACGGCATTCCAGAGTCTCAACAATAGAGACATTTTCTTCTGGAAGCCGTTCAATCGATGAACTATCTTGAATTTGCATTGGTTCAACCGGACACAAAGCCATTGAAAAGTTGTCATTCAATGGATGGATAATAGCTGATGTTACCTGCAACTAAAACACATTAAAAATGAAATTAAAAGTGTAAAAGTATTATTGTTTGTTTGCACGGTCCGTTGCAGATGCCATTAGTTATGTGAAAGTGTTTTTACAAGAATTTATAAATACGTACATTTCCTTTCTTTCGCGTATCGTCTTGATGTTGCAAAATATCTGGCGGTAAATCGTCTGAACTCCCTGAATCACTGAACGCATTATCAGGTCCAGTAAAATGCCGTCCTAAACTTAATAGAGGGTTGTTTTTAACGATTCCTTCCTCACCAGGTGCGAGACTTTGATCGTCATGTTTTTCTAAATCGTTTTCTAAACTTTGTAATTTTCGTCTTTTACGAATATGAAGATATAGGAAAACAGACGCAACGTAGATTAAACCAAGAAGTATTGAGCAGATTCCAATTGCGATATATTCGCTGACGGTAAGACCCGCTACTGAATCCCCATTTGAAGCATGGGCGTCTGGTGCGAAGATAACTTCGCTTACATCTAAATTACAAAGTAATTTCAGTTTTTTTTTTGTTTTTTTTGTTAAATTTATTGATTTAACTTACTGCTGATATATTTGGTCGGTGTTCCAGCAACTCGAAAAGCAACACAAGGTGTAAAAATCGATCGTAAATCAGTTGCCGCTGGGTCTTTCGCTAAGTCTTTACAAAGCATTTGGACTAGAATTAATCTTCCAGACATTTTAACGCGCAAATCGGGATCTCCAAGCCACTAAACATAAAATCAAATTAAACCAAATTTCAACTCGAAGTATTATATTAATTACTTGTAAAAACGTTCGGCCCTCATCTCGGAATAATCTAAAAGGAACATCATTATCCACATGATTGCGTAACTCAATCCATCCACCATCAGTTAAAAATTGCGCCCCAGATACAGCACATACTGGTGTTTTAACACCTATAAATATATAAATCATTCAATAATGTATCGATTTAACAATTTGACAAGATAAATTATTTATTTTATGATTTATTATAGAACATGTGTTGTTCATTTAAATTATAAATTGTACATCTTCATCATAATTATGATTTCACACTACTAATATTCTTAAGGCGTTAATTTGATGAAAGAATATGTAATATAATTTATAAATCATTAATAAAAATGTTATTTAAATAGCTGAAGTCATCAGCGTACGTGGAATTTATTTATTATGTATGTATATATAATTTTTATTTGATTTATTGTTGGTAATTTAATTATTTTATACATAATTAATAAGTCAATTATAATTATATTGAAGTCAATCGAAAAATATACTATTTTTTGGTTTAATAATTATAAATAAATGTTTTCGAAATAAATATATAAAAACACAAAGAGGAATATTGTCTTAAACATTTTCCTAAAACTTCAAATTAATCGAAAGATCTTTGAAGTAAATACACGCAACTATTTTAAGTCCTGAATCTATCTCTAACTTCCCGAAAAGTTTCATTATTTGCTTTTTAGCGAAGCGTTTCGATCTCTGTTTCGGAAGCTTTTATTTAAATTTAATTAAAGATACTATAAGTATAATATTATAAGTTCTTTTACAGTAAATGTTAAGATATAACATAAAACTGATGACTGTAAAGTAGTAAAGAACAGAAAAATAAAAACAGTGCAGATAAATTAAAGATTTAAACTTGTAATAAAACCTATAATGTGAAAAACAATTGAAATATGTATATATTAATGCATATTTTCTTTAACAGTAAGTGTTAAATAGTATTCTGGAAAAGAAGGAAGGAAACTAATAAATAATTTGAAATAAAACAATAATCATGAATCGAATTAATTCAAATTTGATCGTTTTAAACAAGTTTAAAAGTAACAGTAAACCAGCGGTCGATAACCGGTGGTTTCTGTAATACGTCGGCCGGTGACCGGTCAGTGCTGACATCTGTGCACCGTACGAACAATACTGACAGCTGCACGAACAGGTTTCGCGCCATGTTTCAACTTGCAAGTCAATATTGTAGCGGGTTAGCGGTTCTTTTCAAGAATTACCAATTACAAATGTTCTTTCTAATCTTTTATTATAAATACAGCTAAATGATTTGTATTGTTTTACGATGGGAATTTATCGCGGAAATCGTTTAATCAGTCACAAATATTTAAAAGTTTAGAATGAATTTAATTTAATATATTGAATAGAGAAGGAATAGCATCTTAAGCACGTGTCAAATTAGTGGTTAATTATATACACGCGAATGAATCGACGATTAAGAAGCAACAAGGCGTGAGCCATATGCTAGCTGTATTCGCTGATTATCTTTACAACTTACCTATCGGAATCATAGACATAGACTTGGACAGGAAGCCAACGCGAGCTTTATGACCAACATGAAATTATGAAATGTGAAATTTATGCATTTCTATGCTTGTAATTATTGTTATTATTATTTCACAGTTGAGGAAAATGTACGCCCTGAGTGCTTGAGTGTGAATAACCTTCTATCACTTTTTTTTGCTTTGCTTTGATTATCATTAGTTATTATACTGTATTTATCTTAAAAGTAAAATGGAACTTTAATTATTCAGTTTCTATTATTATATTTCTGATGAAATTACTCAAAAAATAAGAAATCACATTTTTTATTATATTCATAAAAATATTTGTAATATTTGTTATGCCTTTAAGTTTAAATATAATTTATTTATAGGTGTGTGCAATTTACTAGAGAAGTATAAACGCAAACAGTCATAGAGAATATTACCAATCCTAATAAAAATACAAATACTAATTTCTGTTTGTGTCTGTTCACAGTTTTATACTAAATTAGTAGAAATCGTTTTTTAAATGAGACAACTAAGACCAGAATTAACTAGATAACTACTCTTACTACAGAATAAACCAAGTAATTTCAACGCGACGTTAGACAAGTACAGAAACCTCGTCATTTATTTTACGCGACATTTGAGGTTTTTATAATTCTTTTTCGTTTTAAAATTTAATATTTTATTAGACTTTAAATAAACAGTAAATTTAGTGTACTAACATCTATTGATAAAAGAAATATAGTTATTTTTCATTTTAAGAAGGTAAATCATATTCAAAAATTAGAAAAATATTAACAGAAGCCGTTATAAAGTACAATACATAAAAAAAAACTCTAATTAAAAAGGGTTTGAACTATAAAACGACTAAAATTAGAAGAAATCGTTTTTTAAATGTGATAGCTAACAATAAGACCAGAGTTAACTAGATAACATTAATTTAAGGTACTCTTACTACAGAATAAACTAAGAAATTTCAACGCGACGTTAGACAGGTACAGAAACCTCGTCCATTATTTCACGCGACATTTGAGATTTTTATAATTCTTTTTTGTTTTTAAATTTAATATTTTACATATTAAAATGATTTTAAAGCTTTTATTAAGCTTTAAACAAACAGTTAATTTAGTGTACTAACATCTATTGATACAAAAAAAAAATATATTTATTTTTCATTTTAAGAAGGTAAATCATACTCAAAAATTAGAAAAATATTAACAGAAGCCGATATAAAGTACAATACATAAAAAACACTAATTAAAAAGAGTTTGAACTATTAAACGATTAAAATTACAAGAAAACGTTTTTTAAATGAGATAACTAACAATAAGGCCAGAATTAACTAGATAACATTTATTTAAAGTAATCTTACTACAGAATAAACCAAGTGATTTCAACGCGACGTTAGACAAGTACAGAAACCTCGTCCTTTATTTCACCCAACATTTTAGGTTTTTAGAATTCTTTTTTGTTTTTAAATTTAATTCTTACATATTTAAATGATTTTAAAGCCTTTATTAGACTAGAAAAAGTAAATCATACTCAGAAATTAGAAAAATTATTATCAGAAGTCGATATAAAGTACAATACATAAAAAAAACACTAATTAAAAAGGGTTTGAACTATTGTAAAAACGTCAATTTATAGAAATGAATAACAATCTTGAAGGTAAATAGAAAAATGAAAACATAACAAACTAACAAAATAACAGAATAATAAAGTAATTATAAATTCAGTTCCAATGTATAAACGCGATAACATATCAAAGAGCGTAACTTAACAGTAATATGCAGATGGTGTCGAATATCATAATGTAATTTTCATGTAAGTATGAAATAAAATTTATGGCAATGCAATCCAATGTTTAATCGTGATCTGCATTTTAAAACATTACGTAGAAATTAAGTTTATCGTGTAAATAGATAACCAGGTGTCTGCTGCTACTAAAAATTATATCCGATTTAATAATATACTTATATTTATCGGAAAAATGCAGTTAGAATCTTCAGACGATAGGATTAATTATTAATTTATGCAAGTTTTTTAACCGTCTAGACTTTTATTTATATGTTAATAATATTTTGAAACATTTTTTATTCAAAATTATTATGAAATGTGTGATAAACTGTCAAAATGACAAGGTTGCCACCTTCTTAAAACAAATTACAGTTTCACTTGTATACATTTTATTAATTAAGTTACTTCATTTGATATGACAAACTTTAAATTCTTCTAGAAAGGATATTTACATATTGTTTTGAAGTTAATTTGACTGTCTACGAGTTTAAGTTTCAAGCGGGCGTGTAGTTATTTGAAACGATAGAGGTCGCGCGTTCCCTTTAAGGATCTATTTGATATTTTAGAGATTTAAAACACCAATTAATAGAAAAAATGATTCATTTCCTATATCTAGATATATTTTCTAAGTTTAGGAAATTATTTGTTAAAAAAAAATTGTACTTAATTCTAAAATTATAAAGACAAAGTTTGGCGTAATGAAATAATAAGAATTATAGCAGTTTTATCATCTGTCTGTGTTTATCTCTTCATTTAAAGTTTAATTACATATAGACACATTATTTTTAAAAAAAAAAAAAACAATTTGATGACACAAATCTAATTTAAATATAAAATAAAATCAGTTTACTCGAGGCCTACACCTTCAGGACGCACTGGAAAGAGTTGAACTTAGCTACTCGTATGTATAATGAACTTATGACAGATGAGTATGAACAATTTTATAACTAACCAAGTGCTTTAAGGTTCATAAACAATTTTACTTTGATTATTATAAAAATTGACCGGAAATGAACCTTTACCTTAAAGAAAAACATTGTTTGTTACGGTTGGAAGAATATTTGCGCAAAAAATAAATTAATTAATTTACTAATTATACGATAAAGAATTAATATAAGTAATTATAAATAATTCTTAAGTTAAGAGATATATAAATTACACATTATAAATGTCATATAATATGATAAATTACCTGCAAAACTTATTTCTTTACTTGGATGAATAATTTGTCCTTTAAGTGGTAAAAATACGTAAGGAATTTGTTGAGATGTTGAACCACTTACGAATGGTGCTAAGGCACATTCTGGAATAAAAGATTATTTTAATAATATGATAAAATATTAGTTATTAATGTGTTATTACAAGTACTTCTTAACAATAACTAGTTATATACATCTGAATAGTTATTTAAAAAATACACTGTGAAATATATTGTTAATGCAAAGAATACACAATATTGTGTTCTTAAAGCATTATATTTACATAAAATAACGAAAAAAACAAATAAAAAATACACTTTACTATTTTAGTTCGCATTTCCCTATAGTGTACTTTACAGAGAAATTGTGTTCTAATTGTGTATAAAGAATACACAAAAATATGGTGTTCAAACTAAATGTTTCATTAAAATAAGGACAAAACAAAAATAGATATCTGTACATGCATTTTTTAGTTTCAATTAGTGTAATTAAGT
>CM008236.1:875976-886101 GCA_002278615.1 Pogonus chalceus
GAAATAATCATGTTATAGTGTTTAAAAATGTTAAATGAAAAATTTGAATCTTCAAAAAACATTAATAACTTTGTTTAAAGATAAAATACAACATAAAATTTTATAATATGTACAAGTAACAATTGAAGTTTATTTAATTTAACTATTATGAAAAAAACTAAATGCAACAAGAAATAAAATATGAATAAAATATAAAAACTTATTAATTAAATGTAAAATTCTTTTATAAATTCTACTTGTTGCAGTTGTTGCTTTGAAACTGGTTTAAAAATATCTACTTGTTCTTGTTCTATTAAGCTATTAAGCATGTTTTAACAAGTATGCAGAAAAAGTTGATTATCTTTTCTTGGTGATATGTTACAATATGGAATTTGTATTTTTTATTTATCATAATCTTAAATACCAATCTTTAATTTTTTTATTGTATTTATAGACTTTGCAAAATATTGGAGGCTGGGCAAACCCTTTATTGATTGATATTTACGCTGATTACGCTCGCCTACTTTTCGATAGATATGGAGATAGAGTTAAACTTTGGATTACTTTTAACGAACCTAAGCAGATTTGTGCTTTGGGATATGGAACAATTTACCTTGCTCCAGGGTATGTTAACCAATCTGGTATTGCTGATTATCAATGTGGGCATACCGTTTTATTATCCCATGCCAAGGCATACCATATGTATAAAAATGAATATCAACCCTGGCAAAAAGGTATGTTTCTTAAATTTAAACCTTTCAGATATATAAACTTAATTTTTTTTAAGGAAAAATTGCTATTACAATTGATTCATGTTGGTACGCGCCTACAAATGATGAACCGGAAAATGTTGAAGCTCGTTTTAGGAAACAAATGTTTGCTGTAAGTATTTTGTAACAAATAGTCTAATTTCTATGAAAGGTATTTTAAAATAAACAAATATAATGTTTTTTATCTATCTATAATCAATCCTGCGCTCAAAATTTTATAAAAATTGTTTTCTTTTGTTATTTAAAAATAACACTGACAAGGAAGGTGCAAGAGGTGTCCCTTGCAGATTTTATATTTTAAAATATTATAACTAATTCAGGTTTAAACCTGTTTAGTTTGGTTGGTTCATGAACCCAATATTTTCAAAAGAAGGCAACTACCCTCAAATAATGATCGACCGCGTAGGAAATCGAAGTTTACTTGAAAACTTTCCAAGATCCCGTCTTCCAGCATTCACACCAGAAGAAATTGAATCACTTAAAGGCGCATCAGATTTCTTAGGTTTAAACTCATATACATCAGCTTTGGTGTCTAATGACGCAGTTCCGCCTCCAATTCAAGATGTATCTTATTATGCAGATATGGCTGTATATGTATGGCAACCTAAGAACTGGCCGAGATCTTCAGATCCTTGGTTAAAGGTATATTTCAATATTTACGAATAATCAATTCAATGTATATTCATTTTATTTTTAAAAGGTAACACCGCTAGGAATTAGGTTATTACTAAATTTTGTTAAAGATTTCTATGGAGATTTTCCAATTATTATTACTGAAAATGGATACGCAGATAAAGGAGAATTAAAAGATTACAAAAGAATTCGATATTATAAAGTAAGTATTTTATTTTGAATATAATTATCCTTTTTAAAATTACATAAATTCTAAAGGAATATTTGAACGAAGTCCAATTAGCTCTGGTCGAAGACAAAGTTAATGTTATTGGTTACGCTGCATGGGCGTTAATTGACAATTTCGAATGGGATGATGGCTATACGTAAGACCTTTCCAAATAATTTCAAATTTAACCAAATTAAACGAAAATTTTTAAATTTTAGGCAAAAATTCGGCTTGAACTACGTAAACTTCAGCGACCCTAACCGCGAAAGGAAAATTAAAAATTCTGCGAGATGCTATAAGCAATTTATCAAAATGCATGCTATTGATTGGGATTGTACCGGAAATGAGCCAGATATTGATGAACTTAATTTAATACCTGATAGTGATTAAAGAATTGAAATTTTTGCGAAATTAGAATTTAACTATTGTGCTTAAAATAAAATAAAATAACAGCAATTGATAAAAATAAATTTGTTGTATTATATATCCTGAATATTCCATTTCCTCCAATATTTTTACAATTTTTAGAACTTTGAACTTTAAACAATTTTTTTCAGAATAAACAGTTAAACTTATATGTCTGAATTTTTGAATATTGTTTATCTGATCTTTTAATTTTTTATACAAAATTATTAAATATAGCCACACTCTAACGATGCTTTCCGGGAAGGACTGGTCGTAAGTTGTTAATGTGAGCTCTAGTCCTCGTGTTTTTTACGTAAAACAAACAAAATATATTTTTTACTATAAATAATAGTTATAATTTGTTCGTAAACTAAAAAAAAGTTGTGAAAAAAGCTTTTAGTTTAAAATTGAGGCACTCAAAATTTTAACTTTCAATTTTTCTTGGATTTTTTATTTAAAAATATAATTTTTTTCTTAATTTAAAGACAAATAATAATAGTTTTTTAAATGTGTAAAAATTTTCAGCGAGATGGGACAAAAATTTTTTGAGTTATTGCCCATAACAATTTAAGAAACATAGTTTTGAGAAAAACGCGTTTGAAGTTTTGGTAGAGCTCAAACGCCAAGTGTAAGAGTTTCAGTTTCAGAAGCTATAACTTCAGAAACACTTTAAATTTTGTTGTAAGATTTTTGTAACATATTAAACTAATATTTTATGAAATAAAAAAATGGTTTTTAAGGCATTTTTTTCTTTAATAAGGTAATATAATACTTATATTACTTTAGAGAGAAAGCATAGTCCACAACATGTTTGGAATGACTATTCATTCCAAACTTATTACAGAATATTCTATACATTTATTGTTTTGTTTTTTATTTATAATAATTATAAAATAAACAAATGAAAATATGAAAATAAAGGGAAAGCAAGTAGGCTTGGTTCAAAAACATACGCGCATTTACAATTTACAATATACAATCACTTATAAAATATGTATTATCATAACTCGCAAAACAAATACATTTCCGTCATTGTTACCACACTGTAACTGTTACCAACATTGTATTTAAATGACCAGATGTAGCAATTTGTATTGCAAGATCGTGATATGGTGACTTTTATTTTGTGTAACGGTAGCATGTTTCTACAACATACAAATATCTTATTGTTGTATTTTATTCTTTTTTTGAATATTAATATTGTTTATATACATATATTGTGTCTATTTATTAATAAAATAAATTTTAAATATAATAATATATTCAATTTTTGCATGATATATAAATCATATTTTATTAAAGTGTCTTTAGAACTAAGATAAATGAGATATTAATTATTATTACTCGGGTATTAGCAATTCAAATGATGGTATCAAAGCAGGCAGTAGTTCTTTTGTTTTCTGTTTTTGTTTTATCGTATATTGATTAGTCACAACATGAAATTGTAATTATTTTATTTAAATTTTATTAAAATATTAAATAAAAATTATTGAAATATATAAAGTCTTATAAATATAACGCATTTCCGAATTAAATCGAGAAGTATACACAAGTATTCTTGATTAAGCTTGTACACTTATATCAAATAGTCTATAAAATGTAAATAAATCAAAGTTATTCAATTAATCTATCATAATAAAAGAAATTTACCAGAATCTTAAGATAAATATAACTTAAAAACTTGTAGAACAAAACCAAAAGTACTTAAAGCAATTTTCAAGAATAAAGAACTCCCAAGCTCATACTAGTTTCTCCATTTAAATATTTATTGTTTAAAATATTCTTTCAAATCGAAGAAATATTCTAACTTTTATTTAATTTCTGAAGAAATCAATTTAAATAATTTCTACTTTTAATATTATTATTTATGAAAATTGTTGTTAATTTTATCAAAAAGTTTTGCTTAATATAAAATATTTTTGACTAAAACCTTTCAAATTTCTGCTTCTAAGATGTTTAAACTTAAATATATGTATACTTTAAGGAAGATTTTAAAATTATCTATACTTAAAAGAATAATAAATACAATCCTGTATTTTATAAGAAATAATCGTCCAATTTTTTCCTTCAATTTTAACCAGACATTTATGGGCGGGCAACGATCTCACGAAATACTAAGACATATAATTTTGAGTTAAATAACTATCTTAAAGCGTAACCTCCCACTATCTACCTCCCCAAAATAAAAAAAAGGTTTTACGTATTACTAAAATTTTATATATTATATTGTAGTTAATCTAAATTATTGCGAGTATTAATATAATGCAAGACAGTGAATTGAAATTTAATCCAGGATTAACATAATAGTTAATTATCTCTAACAACGAGATATTACGTTAACTTAAAATATATAAAGTGAAATAAAGGGTTGAAGTATAGAAGAGGGCTTTACGATAATGCCTCTAGAAACAAAGGGCTTATCTAGTTGCGCTGTATTAAGGTAAGTGTTTTCTCTAACGATCTAAATTTAAAGTAATATAATACTCTAGATTATGTATAAAGTATAGTTACCTTGGTGAATTACCAATTAATACAAGAATAAAATAACGATATTAAAAAAATAATGGCATTACATTGTTAAATAAAACATATATCTTTGTATGTACACACCAATTTTGTCCAGTATAGACTCGCTATTGCAGTTAAACTTACCAGAAACCGGTCACACGAAAACCAAGTGTAGAGAAAAACTAGTCTACGTTAAACGCGATCCGGTTTCGCAAACAGCGCAGAAAACCGCGCAGATGACTGCAAAAGTGCGTAGAATGAACATTATCTTAGATCTCTTATGCGCAGATGTGATATCTTTCTCAAATTTTATCATATTTATCCAGAAATAGATATATAATCTACTTTTAAATAAGACATATTTATTAGATTTGGCTTTTTGAGATTAAAATTTACTTCAAAAGAAAAATTGAAGATCTGACTTACAAAAGATTTAGTTTAAATATTTTAACTTAGTTAATTTTCATTTTATTCAGAACATAGTACATAAAACTAAGAATTTACCAATTAGAATTATATTTTACTAAGATAACAATCTAAAATATACCTTCAAAGTTACTAAAAAAATTCGGAAAGGTGTTAAAAATACTTCTGAATTCGCCAAATTTAAATATTTTTGAAGATTTGTGGGATATATTGACAAGCAAAATGAAAATTAGACAGAGTTTCAAGAAATAAACCCTGAAAAGTGGTTTTAAAATAATAAACAATTAGATATAAACTACTCCTTAAAATCAAAAAATTATTTTATCAATTTTGAGGGACGGTTTAATCCTGTAAATATGTTTTTCCGCTGTTAAAAAAAATGCGTCTCTTATATTTGAATGTGGAATATAATATTTAAATTAAAACGAAATCGGTGAGAGATAATTCTTACGCCTTCCTTGAAAATTTTTGAAACTAAATTTGTGGAATATATTGGGAAAAAAATAAAAAATTAGACCAGAGCTCCAATAAAGAAGCTCTTAAAAGTGATTTCCAGCAAGAATAGGAGACAATTAAGGTGTATAACTTATGGAATCAATTCAAAGCAGATTTGAGGCCTTCAGGAAGCAAAAAAATATTTATTTCGACAATTTTTTATCGAAAATTACCAATTTTTCTCACTTTGAGCGTCAGATCAGCTTTTGTTTAATTTATACTTTTGTGTAATTTAAAGTGAAATTTTTAAATATTCTGCAAAAATAATAATAGAAATTAATCAATAATCATTAATACTAAATACTCTACGATTAAAATCCGCAATTTAATCTGCAGATGGCCGCAGAAATCGTGGATGAATTCGAAGAAAAATACATACATCATTGAAAAGATCAAATGACAACAATTTTTTTTATTCGTATTGCATTATTTTAATACTTAAAATATAATGCGAAGTTTTTAAATATTTTCTGTACTACAAATAATATATTTTTTTATTATTAGTTTGTTTTACTTATTTGGCAAGACGATGACAAGTTATGAATTTTATTATGTGTGAAGAATTGTAAATTGTTGCTTGTTGTATTTATCTTTTATATTAAATGATAAATTGTATATTTTAAGATTGTACTTATGATTATATTTGATATATAAAAGAAAACAATTTTTAATTTTATTAATTATATTCTTTATATCTAATTTTCAAACTCAAAATCAAAATTTTTTATTACAAGATTAATTCAAAATACGTTATTAGAAATTATGAAATGAAAGCTGCATACAGCAGCCAAATTATGATCAAATCAAAACAAATTACGTAATATACTTCTATTTTATCAAATATATTAATAATAACTGCATCTAGCAGCTATAATATTTTTAAATATGCTCGTTTCTTACAATAAAAGAAATTATAAGAATTTTCTATCAATTATTATTAAATAAATAAACGTTTAACAACAATTATTTATAATTAGAATAATTATAATTTATTATATATAGAAAATGGTAATAATAAATTTAATTAATTTATTTCTGTCAATAAATAAATAAATTTATTACAAATAAATAATTTATAATAATTAGAATCGAAAAAATTCCAATTAAAATATTTATTTATAATATTAAAAACAATTGCAACGCGGTTTGCTTTGTTTATTATGAGTTTGTCAGATTTTTACGGTATTATAAGTTATGAAAAATGTTTTTTTAATTAATTCGGTTGCTGTGAATCTAATAAGAATGTTATTATATTAATGGTGCAGGTTTCCGTGTTCGTGACATTAATATCATTAAGATACATTTATTTTAATTAGTGTTATCTATCTTTTTTAATGATTTTGTCTCTGTTATAAAAATGGAGAGCAGTTCATATATGTATATATAAGAAATTTTCGTAACGCCATAACTTTTTTTCTGTGAATGTTAGAACAAATATTTGAATACAAAACTAGTTCAGAATTAAAATGTGCCTCTGATAAACCTCTCTTTAATGATATACGATAATTTTATCACCAGATACAGGAAAAATAAAACAAATAACTTTAATTTAAGTGGCATTGTCTCAGTTCTTGTATTTATGAATTTCTCTGTAATCTTGTCTTAATATTTAAAAATTAATTAAATAAAATATCGTTGAAATCATTAGTTTGAGTTTGTTTTGGAAGCTACACTTCACAATTAATATTTATATAAGTCTTCATACAGAATTTGGTTTATTTCGAAGTAAGTCCCAATTATTTTAAGCTTCCTTACATTAAAATAACAATTAAAAGAACACGAAGTGTTAAGAAGCTATTTGTTTTTTTTTGCATGGCCCTCTGTCAACTGCTTATAGATGAAAATATTAATTTAGCTGTATAGGATACACTGCTTTTAAGCAAATATATAAAGTGTATCAGTGAGCTAACCCAGTCTCATTTAGATTTTACATTCCATTGTTTAAGCACAATAGCGTCTCGGTGCGTAAATCAGTCCCTCTTGCGTCTCTTTTATTGTAGGACATGTCGCAAGTATTCGTCCCTTCGTGGTATTGTCACCGCCTTCTCTTGTTTCGCTTTGATTGAGAAATGTATATGCAAATGAAGTGTGCTATGAAATTGAGAAGGTATTTTGTTATATTGTGTGGTTTTGGACCTTGGTTTTGGCTCTAGTTCAATAGTAACTCACTAGCTTGGATACTGTACTTTGTATTGTTGTTTCAAAGGGGAGGATTTGCAATGTTTTAGTTAAACTAGTTAACAGAAATTTGATTAGTTCGAAGCGTCTTTAGTTAAGCAATTATTTCAATTATTCATATTCTATAAAAACAATAATTAAATAAATCTCATGTAGTTTTTGTTACAATAAATAGTAGATTTAAAAAAAGCTCTGCAGAAATGTCAAACATCTATTGATAAACGGAATTCAGTCATTTTTCATTTCAAAAGGATTGAATATACTCAAAAATTGTAAAAAGTATTAAAGAAAGCCGTTATACAGTGCAATTCATAATAAATAGTACGAATAAAGCAGTTAAACTCTAAATAAAACAATAGCAAGCTTCCAAAACTTCTTTGCCAATCCGAAAAGTAAAAGATACACAAAGTCTAGTATAAATTATCAGAAATATTCTACTTTAACATGAATCTTATGGTTAAATATGAAAAAAGCAATTAAATGCTAATTAACACACTAACGAGCTTTTAAAAAGTTGAATAGTTCGAAAAATAATTTAGGGATTTATCAAAAATGTTCTACAAAAACATGAATAGCTATAACAAACTCTTATATTAATGAAATTAATAAGTGACCTGAATTAAAGAAGAATCTAATAACGAAAGAAAAAAATTAATAAAACAGTACAAGCAATGATAGAATTGCGGTTAAAAAATAATTTTCAAACACCAAGAGCGTAACAGGTTACAAGACTGCGGCGTGTCAAAATCACAGCTAAAATGAAATTAAAATCAAAAGAAAATAACACCGTACAGTAAGATAAACCACAATAAGAACCGCAGAACTTATTCCAAACATAAAATGGAATTATTTCAAGTAATTTTGTGGTTTTATTACAATAAGCAAAATGTACCGAACGCGAGTTATCAGTATTTGATATTTGTTGTGTATATTGATAATATTGTATATATGTATGATTTTAAATAAAAAATATTTTACAGTTAAAGTATTTATTTATGTTTGATTTTACTACTTGTGTCGTAAAAATAGTGACAAAATAAAACTCGTACAGTTTAATAGTGATGCTAGCGGTGAACACATTTCCTTTTGTATTTGAAATTAATATTTAATATTTAAATAAACAAACTACACAAATAAATTATTATTTTTTACAGATATTTCGATCTGTTAAGTTATTATCAGATTAAATTGAAGGAAATATAACTTTAATTCCTTTTTACAAATATATAGTAGTCAAATTGTTCCTTTTAAAATTGTTTGTTTAAAATACAATATTTGGTAATATTTTTCTTAAAAGCATCATGTTTATTAAATCAAGTATCAAAATTTCTTTCTGCCTGTTCTATATTTATTTTATATGTTTAAAGGGTTTGGATCTGAATGAAGGGTTAAAAGAAAGAGCAATATTTGTGCATCTCAATAAAAATTGATATTATTCTTTCATTTTTCGCTGAGTACAAAATNTAATACAATTAATACTATAAAAAAAATTTTTGCATCTAATTTAATTATTAAATAAAATATTTTTTACGATACAACACTTTTAAAGTCTGCATAAATGTTTTCTGATAATCATATTTGTTTGATGTACATATTAATGTTATCTACATAAAGAATTTTTTTAATAATTACGTTTTTCATTGATTTGAGACTTAAAATTGTAAAACAATTTATTAAATAATTTAGATTTATAACATTTTAAGAGTTTGTTTACTTTTATTTTAAAGTATCAGTTATTAGAAGCTATTGTATGAATTGTTATGAAGATGTTTGGAAATGAATAGAATTACAGTATCTATATATGTATTTTTTTTAAATATTTAAAATATTTTAACATTCTTAAACCTTTTATTATACTTTACAAACATAGAAAACTAAAAATGAATTGGTATGAAAAGATATTTATTAATGTTTCACTTACCAAAAAAATATTAAAGAAAATGCTTGTTCCGGAACTAATTAGGAAGAAGTTTTCACACTTTCAAAATTGTAAAATAACATATTTTATATAGTTTTTAAATTAACACTGAGAACATACATATGTAGTAATTAACACAAATAAATAAATATTAAATTATTTCTTGTACGATCAAATAAAGAATGATTCGATAAATAAATCAATAATTTGAAAGCTAAAAATGCGGAAATAAAACAATTAAAATTATTTAATTTTATAGTTATATATTAAAATAATCATCAAATTTTTCTGCATTCATTGATACAATAAAAAAATTATATATTATCTTGATAAATTCAATAAAAAACAGTTAGAAGAACATAAAATAACACAACGCATTTCCCGAAATGTTTTAAACAATATACAAGTAATAACAATGTATTTAGTATAGGACAGCGTACAAAAATGAGCTAGCTGTAACCATCTATAGTCAAAAAAATTTACTAATATTTTTATTGTTTATATACGATACGTATTTTGATGTGTTTGAATTTGAATGACTGTGAAACCTTGAAGCAGGTAAACAACAGACACGTTAATTATTGAATTAAGCAATATGAAGGTTA
>CM008236.1:902640-916987 GCA_002278615.1 Pogonus chalceus
TATATATTTTTTAACTATAGAATAGTTACATTCTTGAAAACTGTGCGGAATGGAATTATTCTATCACTCGTAATGGAATAAACACACGTTTATACTTTATTAGGGGTTAAAATATGTATTTCAAACATTAACACCTAAGAAATATATAACAAAAATAATGAATTATAATACTCGATTGAAATATTAAAATTAACAAAGTTTAAAAATACTTTCCGTTAATTACTATAATTAGACAGTGATGTTAATAAACAAATAAAAAAAATTCTTTTAAATAATCTTCAAAATTTAATACCTCAGATGAAAGTATATCTATCACGTGTGCATCCATAGCTAAAACATTCGATAATCAAGTCTAGCGGTAAAACTTATGTTCTAAAAATATTTTTTGAAAAATTTCGCAAGCCAGTATCTGGCAACTGATGAACTATTCTGCACGTGGTCTATTTCAAGAATAATTATTTTATTAAACGTGAATATTCATTGCATTCTTAATTAATTTTTTTGCGTGTCTTTTAAATCCGGTTTTTAATATAACCTTACTTTTTTGAATAATAATAAATTTTGTAAAAAATAGTTCTCACAATTTTGTTTGATTTATAATCTGTTTTTTAGCGATTATTTATTTTTTGAACTTATAAAATAATGGAAATGATAATATATATATTTTTATTTTTTAATAACTTTTCTGACCTTTAAGTTTTAATTACTTTTAATTATGATAATATCGATAGTTATTGTTAATTATAATTCTATATTTTTACTTATATTTTACTTTAAAAAAATGCGTATTCAAACAAAGAAGTTATAAATATTATAACTTGTAGTTGAAGTTGAGCGTAATCTTACGAGAAAAAAANTCTTGCACAAGCTGAATTTTGTAAGGTTTAAGATGCAAATCATTCCTTATAATTCTTTGTAAAGACGATTTTCGAACGTTTAATTCTTGATCCTTTTGGGACACCCTATATATTATTATTCCATTATCAATATTTTGTAATTTATAATTATCCTTGTTTTGAATTTTCATTTCAATTTCGATAAAAATATGGGCTTATATATAATTTTTGGAAATATTAACCCATAGCTGGACCTTAAACAAAATGTAGCCCATATTTATAAATTATTATTTCATATATCATTTAAATTCAAATTAATTTTAATTATTTTCCGTATTATGGAATATTATTTTTAGATCCGTCGTAATATGGGCATTTATACGTATATGGGGCCCCTTATTTTTGTAATTTTTTGGACTATCAATTCTTTATTGAAAAAACTATATGTTTGTATATTTAGCCCATACTGACATTAAAATATAATTGTTTAATTAAAAAATATAAATAGCTTCCTTCAATTATAGAAATATGGGTCTATCTAAGAATTTGCGTTTCCCATATTTTAATTCTAATAAGATTTATATAGGACAGGTCTTACAGCATAAATACATATGTATATTACTTAATACGAAATCTCAAATCAACAAAATTTCCACAGTGGTGAAAACAAACAAATTGACAATAAAATAAATAAAAACATTTAATTACACCACACCTTATCTACAACATATAATTAAATCTTCTTAAAAAATTCCATACGCTATCATTTCAATCTACATCATCAATTAAATATTTACTTTTACTCTTCATTAAAAAACTTACAAATTATGAAATCAATATAATTAATATAAATTACTACATTTGCAGATAATATATTTGCGAAAATACTATTTAAAAAAAATATGTAACATTTGATAATAAAGATAATAATGTTCTATTTACCTAAATAATTAAAAAAAAATCTTGAAATTATTTCAAGTATACTTGTAAACGCGTGTGATATTTATTTTTCAAAATTGATATGTTATCTTAATACTTATATAATTAATATGCAATTATCATCTTAATATTAATCTTTTATAATAACTAGAACAAAAATTATGAATTTACAAAAATGAAAACGATTAATTTAATCTTTATTTAAACCTAACCTATCTTTTAAAAATTATACTATTACTTACTATTTAAATTTTATCTATAATAATTATTGTTTATATTTATGTTATCAAGTTATTAACACGTTTAATACATACGTATAAAATTCATAATATACAAATGTATTTTTCCTTTCATTTGTTGGAAAATTTTTCCCCGAGTGAAATGAAAAATGAATTGTTAATTGTATTGATTCAATAGCATTTGTTTGTGTGTTTGTTTTAGAAAGAAATGAAAAAGCTATTTTTAATTCATACGCGCTTTTTTATCGATTGTAATAAAATTTTCAGAGTTATGTTTTTTGCCTTTACTCAAGGTGAAGGTTTTACGTTATGTTTTCGATTATTGCTTGTTATCATGCATTGAAGAATAATATATTCTATAACTTGTGTGGAATGAGGTATAATTCAACTCAGTAGTGGAAAGTTCCAAATATGTTACAGAGTATGAAAAACACAATTTGGGATTTGGCGTTATACGAGAATATAAATTTCATATTACTTTATTACAACACTAGTGAAATAATAATACTGCACAGTTACGCAGTTTAGTGTTGAAAATATTCGAATATTTTAAATATATAATAAGTAATAATCCAATTTTTCGTGGCGCCTAAGTATTGATAAGATAAATTATAAAAGATTAATCGATTTTTATCAAAAATAAGTAAAATTATTGATCAATACGTTTGAATTATATATGATAACTTTGTATTTTTGACGAAAATGTACATTTTTGATTAAGAAAAGTAAACATCTAATTTCGTACGATGCTAATGAATTTAAAGGGGTATTACTGCTTAGACAGCATGTTTTTGACAGTTTTTCAGGAATTATTTTTTGAGGTGAATTTAATACTTGTGATCTTGAAGTTTTTTGTAACTTATTTATTTAAATTGAAACTATACAATGTAATTATTAATTATTTTTAAAAAGCTCGGTTTGGCCTCTAAATGTTTCCTTAAATGAGGCCTTGCCCGCCTGTTTTTTCTGATGTCCGGAAACTTTTCTTTGGTTCTGTGATCTGAAACCTTAAATTAAGTAGCAGTCCTTAATCTGTATTGAATTATCTGGAGTTTGGATCATAGATAATTAACAAAATGGCGGTCATCTGAAAAAAATGGTCGATTTTTGTCCCTTCTTTTTGACTTTAAGACGCTTGGAAATTTTCCAACTCCGTACACATCGTCAAAGTTGGACATTTTTTCGATTCAAAACATTTTTTCCACAGGGGTGCTTTGGGGGAGCGAAAGGGGTTACGCTTAAGATCGAATACATGCCTTGAAAGAAGATACTTTAAACTTGTTTTCCTTCAAAGGTTCATTAAAATCGACTGAAACTACGCCGAGTAATGACGGTTTGAAAATGGGCAAAATTTCTAGTGTCTCATTTTTTTCCGCCAGTGTATTAATATAATTGAATGAAAATGGTCCAAACTCCAGAAAAAATAATGGAGATCATAAGTAGATACTCGGTATAGTTTCTAAGAAATATTCTTGCCAGTGAAAAAGAAAGTGGTTTTGAGAAAAACGCGTTTGAAGTTTTGACACAAGGTTTAATCTTATTTGGAGATTCTTACCTTTAGTCAGCAATGCCAGCTATGTACAATAGGCCCTTCTTTTCCGCTTTGGGAGATGAAACTAGACACTATAAAGTATCAAAAAATTCAAAATATATCAGAAAGCGTCCAATCTTTAATAAATTTCCTTCCTAAATTAAAAAACCTAATTAAATTTGTAAAGAAACAATTTACAATATAAAATATAATTTATTTAACTTAACAATATAACACATATAAAAACAATTCTAACAATGTTTATTCAATTTGAAATCCAGTCTATTATTATATAAAATATTCTTTTCATAAAATAATAGTTTAAATTTAAAATGTTAATTTTTTTTATTTGTTCAAGGTCACGTTAAAACTCGTGCCCAAATTCTCAATTCCATATTCCACATCGCTAATTACAAAATAAATAAAATACTTCCTTGGAAATTTCTAAATTTAAAATCACATTCATTAGTAAAGTCATTTATTTGAATGAACGCTATTTAGTTATTTTATTTTCGATTCTATTTTCATTTTACTGTAAAATTTAAAATTATAACTTATATATTTGTATTTTTTTTAAATACAAGTGTAAATATAAACTAATTTAACTTATTAAAAGCTTAGTCGTAACCTTGTAGGAATATATTTGACAATTAGACTAAATAATATATGTTTTTATTTACCGTTTGTGTTATATCGAATGTGTTGTATTTTTTAATTAACTTCATTAACAATTAATGAAATTTCGTTCACACTATTGATAAAATATTATATAGACAGGTTTTTCAGTTTGATTGACGACAGAACAGGTTTATTTAACGAGTTACGTACTAGTATAATATTTACTTTTCGGAGTAATATCATTTGAATATCTTTGATATGTAAATTAGTTTCGGGTTTATCACTACAATTAGAATTTCTAATAAAAATAGTAACTCTATGTGTTGGTTAAATTCAAGTACACAATATGTATTTTATATTTTTGAGATGTTCGCCAAAAACTGATCCTTTGAAAACCGCCTAAAGTTGCTGATATATAATCTTACTTTCTTTACAAAATTTGATATTTTTTTCGATCTAATGCTTATGTTACACTAATAAATAAATAAATCCATGATTCGTTCTAATTAATATCTATTTCCGTTCAAAAGATATCCGCCAAAAATTGAACTTTTAAAAATCTGTAAATATCATTTATGTATAACTTAAGTCTTTTAGGAATTCGGATCATTTTTAAATCTATATTTATTATACACGGATCGATATGGAATTTAATGATTCTTACGCATGCAAAAGCACAAGTTAATATCTCTTTCAGTATTGGAGATATTTGCCAAAAATTGTACTTTCAATAATTGGGAAAAATAACTGATGTATATTCTTATTTTTTGTGGCATTCATTTATTTTTTGACTGTGTTTATTATATACCAGTCGATAGGAAATTTAATGATTCATATGCATACAAAAACACAAATTAATATCTAGAGATATTCGCCAAAAATTGAGCCTTCAAAAACTGGTGAAAATAGCTGATGTATTCTTACTTTTTTGTGATATTCATTTATTTTTTGACTATGTTTAATATATACCAATAGATAGAGAATTTAATAATTCATATGCTTACAAAAGCACAAATTAATATCTCTTTTTTTATTGGAGATATTCACCAAAGACTGAACTTTTAATGTTTTTGCAAAAATACCTAATGTATTATTTAATTTTTGCGACATTCGTTTATACTTTGACTCAATATTTATTATAAAATAATAAAAAGAGTAATTAATGATTCATACATATACAAAAGCGCAAGTTAATATCAGATTTTTGCCAAAAACAACTTTCAAAAATTACCAAAAAAACCTGATGTATAACTTTACATTTTTCCAAAATTCTGTTTTTAACCCTATGTTTATTATACATTAATCAATAAGGACTTTTATATTTTATTGATATACAAAAACTAAAACAAATATCTGCATCCGTTCAAGAGATATTCACCAAAAATAAACTTTCCAAAATTGGCAAAAATAGCTGATATATAACCTTATTTTTTTGCGGAATTCGGTTATTCTTTGACCCGATGTGTACTATATTATACACCAATCGATAGAGCATTTCATGCTTCGTACAAATATAAAAGCGTAACTTAATATCTCCAATCCTTTTTGGAAATATTCGCAAAAAACTGAACCTTTCAAAATTGGAAAAAATAGCTGATGATAACCTTTCTTTTTTTGAGATATTTAGTTATTTTTTTACCCTATGTGTACTATATATAATATTATACCCCAATCGATACAGCATTTTATGCTTCGTACAAATATAAAAGCGTAACTTAATATCTTCAATTCTTTCTCGAGATATTCCCAAAAAACTGAACCTTCCAAAATTGGTAAAATAAAAATAGCTGATGTATAATTAATGTAGCAATGCGAAATATTGAAATAAATTATTAAAAAACAAGTATTTGAAGCAACAATCAAACTGACCTAGCTACAATATATCGCTAATATAATTAGAGCAACTATTATCGTACATGGTAATCATATGATACAACATTTTACGCAAAAAACTTTCCACTATAGAAAAATGTGTAAATTTAAACCAAATCAATTCATTTAGACAATATTTCACAAGTACAGTACATACAGTTGCTAATAGATTTGTACGATACTCTATGGACTCGTAAAATGAAGACAATAGTACAGAAATGAAGACAAGACGATGACATCTAAAGCAATGATGATAATTCTGATGACGTTGCGAACGACCGTTCAGGGACGAATTGTAATTGTAGAGCACACGATGCTAACTCTAATCAAATTAACAGGCTCTGATAACGTAAACTCTATTAATGACATCAGTAAACAATAGATCTTATCACGATTATTTACGCAGACTTGATCAAACATTTTATTAAAATATTCATTTTTATTTTATTATCAAAAATAAAACCATTTAAACTCAAAGATTCTATGATTTTTGGACTTAGTTTATTTTATGGTTAGTTTATGGACAAAAATTGTTGATGTATAACCTTACAATTTTTGTAAAATTACTCAATTTAAATTGTTGCTTAAATATATGAAAATTGCATGTTTCGTGCAGATTTTTTTTTATATAACGGTTAATATTTTTTGATATAATTATACAGACATGCAATATAAAAACAAATGAACTTACAATTTAAAAAAATTCACGAAAAAACCAAACGAAATATAAAAAAGAAAAGAAATATAGTTATTTGAACATAATTTCCAGATTTCCAGTGAAATAAATTAACTAAGTTTCCCTATTGAAGTCGATATTATTGAATCCATAAATTATAAAGAATTATAGTTACAAATTAATTAAATGTTATCCAGATTTATATAGAGAAACCACAATGTTAACCGCAAAATGTTATTTTATTTCACTGTTTTAATGGAATTCCCGTAACTTCTGGCATATGTTACACCACGTAAATATAAATATTCTATACAAATGAAATGGTTGTACGTTTAAAATTCGTTTTAAAATTGTTTAAATATTTATTTTTGTAGGTTATTATTTATTGTTTTTGTTTTAAACGTCAAAATATAGTTGCAGTATGCTTTGAATTTAGAAACAAATGAAAATAAATATATTGTAGTTGGATTTTCTACACTTTTTTCTTTATATTTCGTGTTAATAAAATTCCTCGCATGCGCATTTCGCAATAAATTAAAAATTTGTTACAACTGTAAATTGCCGTTTCCTCTTTTATAAAGTAATTACATTTTCCGCTGACAGTAAAAATTTCTGTCGAATTGTAAAACCATTTAACTGCGAAAAATATATACCTGCTTTTAAAATATTCTTTAGGATAAACCCAAATTATTGGCGCCTTTAAAATATTGTCCAGTATTGTTATTTATTTTCGGTTAACAATTGAAGTTGTCTGAGTACTTGTTTTGTTAATTGACTGGTATAGACAGGTCAGTTTGTCTACACAATAGACTTGTTCCCATAGGGTTTATTTGCCATTTTTGTGGTAATTTTGAAGCGTTAAGCAACTTATGGGTTTTTCTTTATTTCATAAGTTAAAAAAGTTAAATCTTCACTTCATGAGAAACTTTAAAAAGAGTCATTTCATTTTGTATTGTATAAGTAATAAAAGAAGTAAATTTAGGGAGGTTTTTAACGTTTATAACGGGTAACTTCATCGTTTTTATGACTTTAAAGCAACCGGAAATTAACAACTTGTAAAAACTGGACTTAATCCAACCCTACCGCGTCTCAATAGTTATAACTGCAAACAGGTTAAAACATAAAACAAATGAACATCAATGTTTGTTTATTTCCGTTTTTATGATTTAAATGTAATATAATACGCATTTTAAGGGTGAAATTGTATTTCCTTGAATAAAATAAAAACGTTATTCAGTTGTTTGGACAGTCATGTAATAAATAACCAATATCATTCTATCGTTTTACTGTAACTAAACATATCCTTATCCACATAAAGGAATACGATACCGTAAAATAGGATACCTTATCGCATATATGTAGTTTTATGTATATTCTGTACTCTAAAGCATATATTCTATAGTATGGTGTATCGTATGTGTAGGTATATATAAACGTCGCCTTGTTTATTACACTTTCATGTTTGTGTTGTTACTTGCCAGGACTGGCATACACCGGTATAATATGCTACCTATTTCAGCTGTACTGGAGGGATGCTTGGAGACTGGTACGGGGTGTTTATTTGGGGTGGATTTTCAACCTCAAAGGTTAAAGAGTGATAGGTCATGATTTTTTTTAACTTCAAATATTAATTATTTATTAGCAGGACTTATTTCATCTTATATAAAAATAATTGGTGTCCTAAATATTTTTTTTATATGGCATAATTTACTTAATACAAAATGGGTTTTAAATTTTTGACTATTACTTTGAAGGACATATTATTTTAGATTGAGATTGTCCTTCAAGGATTATTATTAAATTATTTAATTTTTGTATATTTAGAGTATTAAATTCAATTAATTAACTTGATTTTTTTGAAAATTATTATCCTTTTTAAGAAGCTTTATATAAAATTCTTTTACTAGAATTTAATAAAACTGAGTTTTTAAAAATATCATTGTATGAAAATAATTCTCAATAGTTGCATTTTTTTTAAAAAAAACTTAAGGAATATTATTTAAAATACAATTGTATAAAAATAATTGCATTTTTTTTTATTAATTTCAAAAATACGCTTCTTAACAATTATTATAAATTATTAATAAATATTCTTTCAATATCGTTAGTATTTAATTTTTTTTTAAATAGCCCTTAATTTTTTTTAAATTTAGAAAACATTATTCTTTTCAATAATTTGTTTATATAGTTAATGTCTTTTGGAAAATGTTAAAATTGAACGTTTTTCTTTTGGATTTTGTCTTTTAAAAAAAAAAAAAAATTTAAATAGATTTAAATTTAAAAAAAAAGGAATCTTCAAGGTATTGTCTTTAAAAAGTTATAAAGATTAATTTTGATAAGAAATAAATATTTTTGGATTAGAAATGAAAAATTGAGTTTGTTTCGGACTTGTTTCCTTTTAAGATGGTTGATGTAAGGTGTGAGATGATGAAAATGAAAAAGAATGGGTGTCGCATTAGAAAATGTCGCGCTTAATAAGTAAAGTCGGTGTTGGGTACCGTTTGAGTAGATCTAAGATAAAATTTTAATCGGTAGCCGAATATACATACATAGAGAAGCGTAGAAAAGAATAAAGGCGACAGAAAACCTAACACAGAATCACGAATCCGGTGTTGGATAATGCATAGTAGGGTTTGAAACGACAAAAAGGGACGTAGGGCGGTTGAGCAGTTGAGCCGCGACGGCGTACGGCATGTTCCGCAGTGTGACGTCACATTCGCGCCCGCTCGATACGTCAGGGGCGGGCGTCGCGCTGGCGTAGTGCTCTCCCGGCCGTCGTTCCAACAGCCAGCAGCAGTAGCAGCGAGTACGGACCGCCGCTGCAAAAGTCAGTCAGCAAGTTACACGGTGTGTCAGTCAGATAGTGGGCCGGTTGCTAGCACCATCAAAACGGCAACCATCACTCCAACGTGTACATCATAAAATTTTGTGTGCCGTGATTGTGTTTCCTGTGTTTGGGTTTTATTTTGTTCTTGTGTGAACCGCCGTACACTTCACTAGCGGAGGACCGGCTACACAACTAAACATGGGAGACGTAAGTTTCTTTTCTACCCCTTTTATCGCTCAATTTTTTCAAAAAACCCACCACCAAACAGGTATTTCAATTTTTCTACTATTCGCATTCAACTACACGACTTGCAATCGATATAAAATTAATTATTTATTAGTTTATTCTATAAATAATTCGTAGTCCAAAAAATCAATGAATTGTAACCTAGAATAGTAAGTTAAAGTTTTTTTGGGTTGTCGTTTTGTATTTTACCGCGCCCTGCGGAATTCCGCATCCTTTAAAATCCTCCTGCAAATATTAGTCTGCAGAGCTGCACTCGCTAACCTATAGAGGGCGTTTTAAGGACCTTGTAACAACCGCAAAGGCAAATTAGTACGCATGAAAAAGTAGTACATGTATGCATAGATATTGCACTTTTTACTATATTTATTTTATTTTAAAATAATTTGTTTAATGGATTATATTATATCTTATCTAGATTTAAAAATATTTCAGGTAAAATTCCATACTTGAAATTAAGATAACATCAATTGACTTGGGAAATGTATTTTTTTATTATTTCATTTAGTATAAATACTTTGGTAAAACGCCCAAAAATTGTGCGACAAAAGTATTGATTGACTATTGAAGTAACACTTGAAAGTGTCTTTTTGAACTGGCAGTCATGGTACCTGGTTACCAACTGCTTCCTTATCGATTACGCCCTCCAAATCAATGTGTTTCTGTACTAAGAAAATCTTACTAACCCATAAAATTTGTTTCAATAGAATCTCGCGAATTTATCCATTCTATATTATAACTTTCATTTGTTTTTCATAAACGACATGATTTTACGTTTCAAAAAAAAAAGGATGACACTAATTTTTATTTTCTACATGGGCGGGGCTCATGTCTTTAACAATTAAAATAATTCAAATGATCAAATTTAAAATTTGACTCTGACTTAACAGGAGGTCGCCTAATTCCTTATATTATTTAAATAAGGATGTACTGAAATATTATACTTTTCCTGGCATAATAAGTGACCTTAAGTTAAATTTTTAATGTTTTACTTTTGACGGACAATTTCCAAATTTTTTTTTACAAGTTCCTTTAAGTGTAGGTGTTTAAAATTAAGTAATTATTGTTTTAATTTTATTTCCGTACAATTTATAAAATGTAAATTATTAATTCATTTGTTTTTATTTGCGAAAGCAGGCGATGGATTTATTTTGTTTTTTATTTAAACAAATCTGTCAATATGATAATAACACTGGTCCAAACATGAATTGCAAATAAGTATTCTCGTGTCAATGTTGGCATTATTGATTGAAAATATGAATAAATTATTGGAATAATGCATTTAAAAATAGGTCATACTTGTCAATACATTCAACTTTATATATTTTTATAAAAATGAAGCGATTAGATTTTGTTTATTACTTAAGTAAAAGTGACTTAATAAATTTAATTACACTTAAAGATAATGAGATATGATTTATCTCGTTGTAAATTGACTTTTATATTTCTTTCAATTATTTTAATTTATAACTATTTTCGCATAAATATTTTAATTATTTATAACCTCAAAAAAATGAAATGTTAATTTTTTGACATAATAAATTAGTGACTCAAACATTTTAATAAATAAGCCTGATAATTTTATCGAATTCCGAAAATTAAAAAATATTGCGACACAATTTAAATAAATAAAATACAGTTAGGGAATTCCGTGATGTCATTGAAATATAAATTAACATTTTTCTTAAAAATGGTAAAGGCAGTCGACCTTAACTTAAGTAATACTTAATTAATATGTAAATTAATGAAAGCTTATTTCTTTGAAATAATTTGTTATTGGTAATATTTTAAAGGTATTCTACCGTGTCAATTTAAAATAAAATAAAAAATATGTATTTAGTTATTGCACTATTAAATGTACCTAGAATTTTGACCCTGTAACCATTTTCTCAGTGTCAAGTTGGTTGAATGTAAAGTAACAACAAAACAAGTGACGATTTAAAATTAAAATAAAACAGCCTACTATTGTATTTTACAATTGGTTATATAATACATTTATCTTGAATGAAATATATTTGATGTTTATCGTCATTCAAATATTTAAACTGAATTTAATGTAAAAAGGAAAAATAATTGATGACGTAGCAAATGCTTTATTTTCACAGCCTACTTGTTAATCAATATTTTATGTAAATATTTGTGAATAAATAAATACAATGTAGCTATGTCTAGAATAGAAAATTTTCTACGTGTTTTGAGTTTTGATTTGAAAATAAATTTTCATACACTATCTTGATAAGTTAATATAAAATTCCAATTGTTAAAAAAACAAATGAATCGCCAAGTATCTAGATCATAATTTTCATTCGTAAAACAATTGAAAAACTGTTGACATCGCAACAGAAACGGATCGTAATAATTTGGCCCAATCCAAAAATATCCAGACGTTTATATTTTTAACCACAGTATAACTCTAAAAACCCACTTACAGAATCGCATTCATAATTATATTTATAGACTCAGTTTTAGTGGGAAAAATTATTAAGTATTACCACAATATATAAATGAAAAAACAATTTTATTTACATTTTATCAAAATACCTATGAATGAAATATGTCAAAACTGTATCATTTGTTTTTAAAACAAATGCATATTAACAAAGCTAACATTTAATTATTCTCATTTTTTTTAAATAACCAACATATATCCGTTTCCTTTGGTTAAAAACAGCCTATATTTAATCGTTTTATATAAATTCCGACCTTGCTAATAAAATGCAATTTTTTTCACAACCATTTAAGTTACATAATGTTCGCAAATTGCCAAATTATTGTTAGTATTGATTTCGGAGTAATCATACATTGTGAATATGTATTTATTACGTGTAACCTTGCTTAAACTAGGACAATCAAATCATTTGCATTTTTTTAGGGTTTGCCCTGTTGTTATTATGCACTTGGAAACTAAAAATAAAAATGTAATTATATTTAAGGTTATAAATGTTTTTATATGTAAACAAAATTATATAATTTATTGCAATATTTATTTCACGACTTACAATATAATTAACATAAATATATTTAATAACTTTTTTTTGTGTTTATTTATAATTTAAATTGCAAATTCATATTACGTAATACAGTAAATATTTAATTAATATTATATTATAGTAGGCTTAAAAAAGAAATGTCATTTAAAAAATTTACTGTCATATTTTTTTAAATGAAGTATAAAATGAAAAAAGGATTCGAAAATAAATTATTATTATACAATTTCTGGAAATTTAGAAAACAGGTAGGATTATTTATTAAACAATTAATTAAAGTAATGGTTTATTGACAAGGATAATTATAAATAATATCTAAAAGGCTATGAAAATTACCAAAAACAAAAAATGTATATCTACATATTTTGAGTGTTTTAAAAATATAAGTATAATTTATACAATTGATTTAAACAAATTATTGGTATAATCTAGAGTGCTATTTTTTTTTAATAAACTAAACAAAAGATGTGTTTATATGCATATTGTAAGAAGAAGATACGTTTAAGGAGGTTGAAGGTACATGCGAATAAACTTATGTTATGTCATTTGGATGTTTAAATAAATGCATGAAACGTGTGAAATGATTTGTTTTGAATGCGTGAGGGTGTTATATAGTATAGCAGGCGTGCATCGCCAACTTGATGTTACAGCATGGACGTTCAGATTCATACCGAGTGGCCACCATATCTCCAACGTTCGATGACAATAAAACAGCTGACGGTAAAGTCAAGGTATCGGACATGATCACAATTACACAAAGCTATGCACATATTTACAACTATTATTTCACAAAACTATGCTTCAACTCAAGCTTCTTACATTTCACTTTACACTGGTTCTTTTTATTCTTCAAATTTTACAGGTTTTTCTTCTGTTCTGCCGTTGGGATACTTCGGGTTTCTGGATATTACCATTAATTCTATTTATTAATATTTACAAAATTGTTTAAATATCATTGTAAATATTAATATTTTTTTCATTTTTCATTTACTTACAATTATCATATAAGTACTTCTTATTAAAAATTACTACAAATAATATAGGTATGGTATTTTTCTAGATATTTCTAGAATTTTATCTTGCATGCGAGGTTTTATGCTTTTTATTTTTATTATCTTTGAATGGTATATTATGCATGTTATATCTTATTTCATATGGTGAAAAAATAATTACTCTTCTTTCTTACTTATATTCAGTGTAATAATTAAATACTAATCAATGTATTTTTGTGTTATAGTCGCGCAGAAAAATAAAAAAGGCCCGGAAGGCAAACGAATTAGATGATTTAAAACAAGAATTGGACATTGATTTTCACAAAATCACACCTGAAGAATTATATCAAAGATTTAGTACACATCCCGAAAATGTAAGTATATTTATGTAGCAAAAATGCATAAATCACAGCATTGATTTATATGAGTATTTGTATAATTATTCTTATCTGATATTGATAAAAAATTTGCAATAGATAAGCGAAATTTAATAATGATATATATTTTAGGTATGTCATAGTTTATTTTGTAAATTAATTGCAGTTTGGATAATATTTTGTTTTATGTAATAAAGTTATCAATATTTT
>CM008236.1:917596-938042 GCA_002278615.1 Pogonus chalceus
CGAATGAATTAGAAGAAATATTTACTGTGAATATTTGTGAAATTTAAAGGGTCTCAGCCACGCAAAAGCTAAAGAAAACTTAGAACGTGACGGTCCAAATGCACTCACACCACCAAAAACCACACCAGAATGGGTGAAATTTTGCAAAAACTTATTCGGTGGTTTCGCCCTCCTTTTGTGGATCGGCGCTATTCTTTGTTTCATAGCCTATTCCATCCAGGCGAGTACAGTTGAAGAACCCGCCGATGATAACTTATACTTAGGTATTGTGTTAGCGGCTGTCGTCATAGTTACAGGTATATTATTAAACCAATAATAAACGTATGATTTGGAATTGAACAATTTGGAATTCTCTCGCAGGTATTTTCTCATATTATCAAGAAAGCAAGAGCTCCAAAATTATGGAATCGTTCAAAAACATGGTGCCTCAATTCGCCACTGTAATCAGAGAAGGCGAGAAACTTACGCTTCGCGCTGAAGATCTCGTATTAGGTGACGTTGTTGAAGTTAAATTTGGTGACCGTATCCCGGCTGATATTCGAATTATTGAATCGCGAGGCTTTAAAGTAGACAACTCTTCACTTACTGGTGAATCTGAACCACAACATCGTAGCCCGGACTTTACACATGAAAATCCCTTGGAAACAAGGAATTTGGCTTTCTTCTCGACCAATGCTGTTGAAGGTACAGCTAAGGGTGTTGTTATCAGCTGTGGTGATAACACTGTGATGGGTCGTATCGCTGGTTTGGCCTCTGGTTTGGATACTGGAGAAACTCCAATTGCTAAGGAAATTCACCATTTCATCCATTTGATTACCGGTGTTGCCGTATTTCTTGGTATTACATTCTTCCTTATTGCGTTCATCTTGGGTTACCATTGGCTCGATGCTGTTATTTTCCTTATCGGTAACTTATTTCCTAATTTCCTGCCATACTTAAATCTTACTCTTCAAATTTATTTTAGGTATCATTGTCGCCAACGTCCCAGAAGGTCTTTTAGCCACTGTAACTGTATGTTTGACCCTTACAGCCAAACGTATGGCTTCCAAAAATTGTTTGGTCAAGAATTTGGAAGCTGTAGAAACTTTAGGATCTACCAGCACCATTTGCTCAGATAAAACTGGCACACTTACCCAAAATCGTATGACTGTTGCTCACATGTGGTTCGATAACCAAATCATTGAGGCTGATACAACTGAAGATCAATCTGGAGTACAATATGATAGGACCAGTCCTGGATTCAAAGCTCTTGCTAGAATTGCTACTCTTTGCAATCGTGCTGAATTCAAGAGCGGACAAGAAGGTCTACCAATCTTGAAGAAGGAAGTCAATGGTGATGCTTCCGAGGCTGCTTTATTGAAATGTATGGAATTGGCCCTTGGTGATGTTATGTCCATCAGAAAGAAGAATAAGAAAGTTTGTGAAATTCCATTCAACTCTACCAACAAATATCAAGTTAGTATCTCTCCTTCGAGTCTTCAAAACGCTCCGGAAGACAATCAATTATATTTTGGTCTTTTAATTGTTTAGGTATCTATCCACGAAAATGAAGATCCGAATGATCCTCGCCATATTATGGTGATGAAAGGTGCTCCAGAACGTATCTTAGAACGTTGCAACACAATCTTTATTGGTGGCAAGGAAAAAGTTCTAGATGAAGAAATGAAAGAAGCTTTCAACAACGCTTATTTGGAACTTGGTGGTTTGGGTGAACGTGTATTAGGTTTCTGCGATTTCATGCTTCCGTCCGACAAATACCCAATTGGCTTCAAATTCGATGGCGACGATCCCAACTACCCCTTGGAGGGACTCCGCTTCGTTGGTCTTATGTCTATGATTGACCCTCCACGTGCTGCTGTCCCTGATGCCGTCGCCAAGTGCCGTAGTGCTGGTATTAAAGTTATCATGGTTACTGGTGATCACCCCATCACTGCTAAGGCTATTGCCAAGTCTGTCGGTATTATCTCCGAAGGTAATGAAACAGTTGAAGACATTGCACAACGTTTGAACATTCCCGTTAGCGAAGTCAACCCACGAGAAGCTAAAGCTGCTGTTGTCCACGGCTCCGATTTGAGAGATTTGTCACAAGACCAACTTGACGATATTTTAAGATATCACACTGAAATTGTATTCGCTAGAACCTCACCACAACAGAAATTGATCATTGTTGAGGGTTGCCAGCGTATGGGGGCCATTGTAGCCGTAACTGGTACGGACTTGTCCCAACATAAATTTAAATAAATATTCTTATTTTCTTTAATTAACTTAAAGGTGATGGTGTAAACGATTCTCCTGCCTTGAAGAAAGCTGATATCGGTGTTGCTATGGGTATCGCCGGATCTGATGTGTCTAAACAAGCCGCTGACATGATTTTACTTGACGATAACTTTGCTTCAATTGTTACTGGTGTTGAAGAAGGTCGTCTTATTTTCGACAATTTAAAGAAATCTATTGCCTACACTTTGACTTCCAACATTCCTGAAATCTCTCCATTCTTGGCTTTCATCTTGTGTGATATTCCATTGCCATTGGGAACCGTTACCATCTTATGTATTGATTTGGGAACTGACATGGTAAGTCCCGATTTAAATTTATCTAATCTCATGGCGTTTAAACAACAAAGAATACATTTATTGCATTTAATATCAAATTATCAAGATTTAACTTGAATATTTGTTATTTGTGTATTAAAAAAATTAAATGCAGTATTTATATATCTTTTAAAATGATACATAATAACACATTTAATAAGTTTTTACAGCTAAATTCTCTATTTGGGATAATATACTCTACCAATAATAAAAAATGTAAATTTTTTGATATTAATGCAATATTAATACCGAAAAGTAGTACATTTTTAGCATTCCCCTCTTACATTTAAATATAAGTTACTGTTTCGCCCACAATATGACAATACACTCCCCTTATATATTAACATATTTTATTGTAAGCATCCCACAATGATTTGTAACTGAACAATGTCAAAAATGTTTTATGATAATATGTGAATAGATTGTATAAGTTAGAATGTGCTCAGGTGCCAGCTATCTCGCTCGCGTACGAAAGGGCCGAGTCTGATATTATGAAGCGACAACCGCGTAACCCGTACACAGATAAATTAGTTAACGAAAGGTAAACACTACCGCCGGGCATGTTGGCATTGGAACTCTACGTTTATTGTCTGTCTTTCTCTTGTGCACATTTCGAACTATGTTCATGTATTTCTAACAGTTGAGTCTGTAATGAAGGCGCTCTGCCTCCCACTGTTATAATTCTCACCTTTGAATTGCATAAAATAAAACGTTTCTTTTTATCGTAAGGCCGTAATTTGTAGCTAGTACAAGTATTATTAGTAAACAAAGAAACGTTGATAATACAAAAAAAGAGCGCCGTCGTAATAGACCTCGTCAGAAATGCATGAACATAAGTCAATTGATTGCGACTGCCTTAGTTGAGTTTGAGATCCAGTAATTATGTACTCTATAGTTTTAATTGTTCGGTCCGTGAGACCAAAGGTACGTGCACCAAAATCTCTTTTTATACTATTATTAATTAATTTTTTAATTATTACTTTGGTTTTTATATTTTGGAAGCGTCGCCATCTTTTCAACAACAACTAGGTAGTGTTTCCAGCTATTGATCTTATATTATTCTGTAATAATAGAGTAAATTGGCGCGAACCGTGCCTAGAAATTGTAGTTAATTTATCAAATAGCGTTCGCTCGTACGTTTCTTTTTATTTACCGTAGTAATAGCGTAGCGTTTTTTATCATTATAATGCTATGGGATTATCTAAATGTGGAATTTATTTATTACCCTAAATTACGACGCCATTTGTAAAATGAATTCATTACTTTATTATTTCCCTTACTATTCTTATAAAAAGAATTATACACAAACAAGTTTTATCTTGTATCAAGCGGTTCAATATACGACCTGTTATAAGTTTTTACGTTAATATTACAACAAAGTTCCTTAAGTTAATTTTACTCAAAGTAAAACTCGTACAGTAAATATTTTAAAACTATATAAATACATTATTTTAGGGCATTATTATAATTATTTTACTAATTTTTTAACTATTACATCTTATGAGACAAAATTAAAAAAAAAAAAAGTTTTGAATAGTTAAAATTCTTATGAATTATTTTTTTTTGCGTACTTTTGTGTTTTTTATTATGTATTACATTGCAGACCGGGTTTTATTTATATATTTTTTTCAATGTCTCAATTTTGTATATCTGCCTTTTCAATTTTGTTTGTATTAAAAGTATAAAAAAAGGTTCAAAACTAAAATACTTTGACTGTACGAGTTTTATTTTGTCGTTGGTTTTACTTTATATTAGAAATATTTAGCTAAAATTGCTGCTGTAAGAAACAAATAAGAATGTTCTTACCGTTAAAAGAGTTACCAAGTAAATTATATTAACGATCTGTACGAGTTTCACTTTGAGTTATTATATTTATATATTTTTAAAGAGAAAGATTTGAATAATTTGAGATTTACGAATAAATTAACATAGGAATAATTCATTTTACTAACGAAAGCAAGGAAAAGGAGTCACTTTATATAATCCCACCGCTATTGTAACAGGTACCGGCTATTTCGCTAGCTTACGAAGAATCTGAGAGTGACATCATGAAACGTCCACCAAGGAATCCGTTCACAGACAGTTTGGTGAACACGAGGTTATTATTTTCAAATATCAGTTATACGCGCTAATAAATACTAACAATTATGAATAACTGATTGATTTATGATTTAAACTAATTTATCACTAACAATCTAACATTCTTACTAACAGCTGAACGCGGTGATGGCCACACTAACCTACTCGCAACTTCTTCAGCTGCGTTTGTCATATTTTTGCCAGAGTATTTTCTGCTATTTTAATTTTAAGCGATGCGTACGGGCACAGTCTTCTCAAAGACCATTTTTCATTTTTATCATGAGTTACTCAATAATATGATAAGTTTTTAAATGAATTATAAAATGAAAGAAAACTTTTGATAGAATGTGCCTTATAGTAAAACTTTTAGGTTTAATGCTAACCAATTTACACACACATGTACACTTATCCTAATCCTTGCCACGGCTCGTACGTTCTCTTACAATTAGTTTAGTAAGCGCACTTGCTTCGTAGCAAATTCGATTAGAAATTTAAATTTATTTTTCGCTTTTGTTTCAATACAAAAACGCGACTAATTTATTTTTAAACCTTGTATGGTTTTGCATGAATGCAGTTTCATGAGTTTTTTTTAATTGAAAGTTGACCTAAATATTTATTATTAAATAGTTTTGTTGAGTTTTGTTAGCTCAATAAAATTATTGAATGTTATCGTTAGTTATTGAAATAAATATTTAAGTGTATAGAGTTAGTTTGAATTATTAGACGCGCCGTGAGCTTGTCCTAGTTCCCTGATGAATCCTAAAACCAAATATGATTTCTCCTTGTTAATAGCGCGCGTCGCGGCATGTTATGTGTGTTGCCTCCCTCACATTGTGTTCTGTCATATCGCCGATCCACTTGTTTGTTTGAAACGTGTTGTTTGACCTTTCGTTAGGTCCCCGCCATATCCTTGGCATACGAAGAAGCTGAATCAGATATCATGAAGCGGCAACCCAGAAATCCTTTCTTAGATAAACTCGTAAATGAAAGGTAATTTGCCTCTATCTGCTATCTTTTTATCTACTCTTCTAAATCTACCTTTTTCTTCTCAAAATGCGTCTTTTTTAAAACCTTTCTATTTTCTATTCAACTATTATAGCTCTACCAAGCAATATGAAACTCCAGTATCTCTAAAATTACTTAATTACTTCTTAGTTTTAAATTTTAAATAAACCCTCTCAGTTGAATTATTCAATTTGATAATATTTTGAGCTAAGAAGTATGATGTGTTATAATTGGCAGTTAAAATTTTCTATTGGATATATGTTTTAATTGATCAGGTTTAAAATTCTTCGGAGTTTCATTGGGCTTTGATAATGATAATCTTCCAATTTCCGTAATATGCGGTCAATGTTGTCCAGTTTCATTGTGATAAGGTGGTGTGCCTTGCTCCTGCAACCAGCCACATTGGAAACAAGCGGTTTTGTAATTTGTATTTATTGTTTTATTCATTTAGTTATTGGTATGCCCATTCACAACCTTCATAAAATCCAATCATGTTTAGTTCACGTATCATTTTGTTTGTCTTGTGCTTATGCCTTCGAAATTAGCCTTAGCGAACCAACCTTTGTTAATCCGTAAGGTAAGGTAAGTATCTGCGAATTTTGTTTCTTGTCTGCTTGCAAAATGTTCGTACAAATGTCGAATGTAATTGCACTTCCGTTCATTTATGCTGCACCGCTTTTAATCGCGTAAAATTCGTTCGAACCCCGTATATTCCGTTACCTGAAATGCATATCCCTACATACCCACACTTAACCAGCCCACTACTCACTACAGGTGCTTTCTTAATTCTACAAAATATCAATGTTACTCTTTTTAATACTAGTTACTAGAAACTTTTAGCGAATTCATATTTATAGACATTAGTTGATATTTATTAGTGTTATGAAAAGAAAGCGTTCTGTTACATTAAGCCTGTGCCCGTAAATCCTACTCTTAACTCTTATAAATCTCTTTGAACACATCTCACTGTTCTCTTAATTTCTATTTACTATTACTAACCTAGTACTACTAAAGTAAGAATACTACTAAGTTAGAACGCCAGGTATTATACTATAACCAATTGTATCGTCCGCTGCATGTCTCTTTACACTACTAACTCTACTATGTATGCCGCCGGTCACTGTATAGGTGCCTGCTATATCTCTGGCTTATGAGGCCCCGGAGTCGGACATTATGAAAAGGCAGCCACGTGATCCCTATAGGGACAACCTGGTTAACCGCAGGTGGGTCACTACAAGCCGGTGTTGTCGGTGAC
This sequence comes from Pogonus chalceus, assembly GCA_002278615.1. Classification (NCBI taxonomy): domain Eukaryota; kingdom Metazoa; phylum Arthropoda; class Insecta; order Coleoptera; family Carabidae; genus Pogonus; species Pogonus chalceus. The sequence goes on from CM008236.1 coordinate 924,527, forward strand.
GGGCTAGAGCACTGTAGCCGCTGCACTGGGTGGCCTCTGTGTATATACCCCATTATACGTTATTCTACCCTAATATCCTTTTAAAGTTAAATCAATTTTGTTTATCCTAGCCCCTAGCTAACCTCACCTGGCGTCATTTTTAACCTAACTTTTATTAAAATATATAATAAACAGATCTTCCTTACTTATATCTCAAATCAATTTAAATCTAATTCAAGCCCTAAACTAAAGTACGAAGATCTGTTTATTAAGAGTCCCATTGCCCGCATGACCCATTCCGAATCTAAATCAACCCTTAAACCTGAGTTTAAATATAAACCCCACACCGCTGTTAGGATCGTGTTATGGTGTAAATTTTGTGTATTCAAAAAAACACGTTTTGTTAATTTGTGTTTCGTGAACTAAAAACACTGAACACTCTTTTCATGTGATGTCCAAAATGTGTGAAAATTATGTTATCACTTGGATTTGTTAATGTACCATCAAAAATTCAATAGTTTAATGCTTTGAAAGTCACTAATATAAAAAATATTTGAATAATAGATACAAATTGTGAATTTTACTACAATTGTTTTGATTTTGTACTTGTCGTTAGGTATAATACGAAATTTAAAATTGAATTATATTTTTACCGCGGGCTTTAGATTAATAAAGTCTAATGATGATTGCAAAATCGAAATGATAATAACAAAAACTACAATTTGTGGAACTTTTACAAGTCTGTTTATATAACTTTGTTAGATATGTTTCACCAAGCCCAACCACGGAACCAAGTCAAAAAGCTTTTAAAGTCATTTAATCAATAAATAGGGCTTTTTTTGTAAAAATTTAACGCGATACTATTAATTTTTGATTTTTCTAGCGCTGAAACTAGTAACGATTTAGTTTAGATGATTTTATTTTTGAAATAATAACGTGTTTTTGAAAATAGTTAGCACGTGTAATATATTGCTTTGATTAGAATAAAATAAATTGACTAAAAGAAAATATAAATAAATAAATACATATATTTAAAAGTGTTTTGTACAAAGTGTGTAGTTATTAACCATTATCATTATAATTAATGTAATGATTTTGAGTTAATTAAAGCTTTAAGTGTAATTTACACCATCTAACGGTCACGATCCATGTGTTTCACTATCCTTTGCTGTTGCCTTTCGGTGTTGTAAAAGCAATTGTGATATTTAAAATTATTTATTAAGAGTTTTTACAAGTTTTAACCAGTTTAATGTTTGTTGTTATTGATTTTAAATGATCACATTTGCTTCTGATTTTTGGGCTAGCGCTAATGTGCATGAATAAGCGAACTAATTGTATTCGGAAGAATATATTAGCATGCAATGGATGTTTGTAAGTATTTTCATGTTTTTACATTCACTCTGAAAACGGTTTAATCAATTTTATGATAATTTTAAACGCAAACATATTGTTTAATTAAATGTTTATAGTTTTTTGAACGAAATAAAGTATAATTTTCAGAGTGACTGTCGCCAAATTTAGAGTTTGAATGTATATTTAACAAACTTCTGTGATCGTAGGTTGATTTCTATGGCATACGGTCAAATTGGTATGATCCAAGCTGCTGCCGGTTTCTTCGTGTATTTCGTCATCATGGCTGAAAATGGATTTTTGCCACTTAAATTGTTCGGTATCCGAAAACAATGGGATTCCAAGGCTGTAAATGATCTTACAGATTCATATGGACAGGAATGGGTACGATTGAATTTTTTTTTTAATTTTAATTAATTTTAATTAATTCTAATTGAATTTATTTTGTATTTATAGACATACAGGGATAGAAAGACTCTCGAATATACGTGCCATACTGCTTTCTTCGTATCTATTGTAGTTGTACAATGGGCTGATTTGATTATTTGCAAAACTAGACGTAATTCTATTGTACACCAGGGAATGAGGTAATTTCATATTATATTTAACAACAATTACAATTAAAATAAAACTTTGCTTCATTTATTTTTACAGAAACTGGGCTTTGAATTTCGGTTTAATATTTGAAACCGCTCTTGCTGCATTCCTTTCATACACACCCGGTATGGAGAAGGGTCTTCGTATGTTCCCACTCAAGTAAGTTTAAATTTTTATTTATTAATTAAAGACTCGGAGAATCGGGACGTAAACGCACAAATATTCGTGATTTTGTATAAAATATTGCCTATACTGAAAGTCCTTGGTCTACGTCGGACCCGACTTACGACGCTGGTTAGGGGACCTCATGTAATGTTTGTACACTAAACTTAAAGTACTGAAAAAAATAATTATGAAGTATTTTGCAGTTTTCTTTTCAAATTGTTTAGGTATAAAACAATTTTTTGTGTTAATAATTAGTAAAGGTAAAAATAACAGCCTTATGTGATTGACAAGTGCGCAGTCGCACGTAAACGGAACATATTTTATTATATTTTTCTGATAAAAAGGATAAGAATATATATATATTTATATATCTAACCTCCCCCATCGCCTATGAATATATACATATCCTACAATCACCAAACCTTGTCCTTACCAACATTATCCATACCTACCTTCTCCTTACCAACCTTATCCATACCTTCTTTCTCCTTACCAACATTACTCTTACCTAACCTCGTCCTTAGTAACCTTACCCTTATCTAATTTTCTCCTTTCAAACCTTACCCTTACCTTAGCTTCTCCTTATCCAATATCACCCGTACTTAACCTCCCCCTTACCATAAACTGTTTGAGAGCTTTACTAACCCTACCCTTACACAACCTTCTCCTTACAAACCTTACCCTTACCTTCCCTAACATACCCGTTACCATCATACTGTTTGAGAGCCTTACTAACTCTACCCTTATCTAATTTTCTCCTTACAAACCTTACCCTTACCTTACCTCCTCCTTACTCAATACCACCCGTACCTAACCTTTCCTTTACCATAAACTGTTTGAGAGCCTTGCTAACCCTACCCTTACACAACATTCTCCTTACAAACCTTACCATTACCTTCCTAAACATACCCCTTACTATTATATTGTTTGAGAGCCCTACTAACCCTACCCTTACCTAATTTTCTCCTTACAAACCTCACCCTTGCCTTACCTCCTCCTTACCCAATATCACCCGTACCTAACCTTTCCTTTACCATAAACTGTTTGAGAGCCTTACTAACCCTACCCTCACCTAACCTTCTCCTTACAAACCTTCCCCTTATGTTATCTCCTCCTTACCCAATATCACCCGTACCTTACCTCCCCTTCACCATAAACTGTTTGAGAGCCTTACGAACCCTACCCTTTCCTAACCTTCTCCTTACAAACCGTACCCTTACTTTACCTCCTCTTTACCCAATATCACCCGTACTTAATCTCCCCCTTACTATAAAGTGTTTGAGAACTTGCTCACCCTACTCTTACACAATCTTCTCCTTACCTTCCCTAATGTACCCCTTACCAATATACTGTTTGAGAACCTAACTAACCCTACCTTTACCTAACTCCTTACCCAATATCACCCGTACCCATCCTTTCCTTTACCATAAACTGTTTTAGAGCCTTGCTAACCCTATCCTTACACAACCTTCTCCTTACAAACCTTCTCCTTACAAACCTTACTCTTACCTTCCCAAACATACCCCTTACCATTATACTGTTTGAGAGCCTTACTAACCCTACCCTTACCTATTTTTTTTTTCTTTACAAACCTTACCCTTGCCTTACCTCCTCCTTACCCAATATCACCCGTACCAAACCTATTCTTTACCATAAACTGTTTGAGAGCCTTACTAACCCTACCCTCCCATAACCTTCTTCTTACAAACCTTCCCCTTATGTTATCTTCTCCTTACCCAATATCACCCGTACCTTACCTCCCCCTTACCATAAACTATTTGGGAGCCTTACTAACCCTACCTTTCCCTAACCCTCTCCTTACAAACCTTACCCTTACTTTCCCTAATATACTCCTTACCATAAACTGTTTAAGAGTCTTACTAACCCATCCCTTCCCTAACCTTCTCCTTACAAACCTTACCCCTACTTTAACTTCTCTTTACCGAATATCACCCGTATCTAACCTCCCCCTTACTATAAACTGTTTGAGGCCCTTTCAACCCTACCCTTACACAAGCTTCTCTTTACAAATCTTATCCTTACCTTCCCTAATATACCCCTTAGCATTATACTGTTTGAGAGCCTTACTAACCCTACCCTTATCTAACTTTCTCTTTACAAACCTTACCCTTGTCTTACTTTCTCTTTACCCAATATTACCTGTGCCTAACCTCCCCCTAACCAGTGCCCCCATACCCCCTAAGATATTAGGCTCGGGGCTGTCGTTCTAAGAAAAATATCTTATAGATGTATCCTTTCCACTTTTAAAAGGCTTATAATAAAGGCTTAAGCGCATACGCAAATAAACTACACAGTCTAGTGGAAACATGAATTGAGAGGAAGTAATACCTTAAGAGGTATATCTTAGGGTGGGACCATTGTATATCAGAAAGCGTGTGATCTTTAGTATTTTTCATTCATAAAGTTTATATTCTAAGAGAAATTAAAGAAAATACAATGCTTAATTAAATTATTTGTTGTTTTGTTTATAACAAAACATTTTTGCCCAAAATGGGGCATATGTGTAATTTGGGATTTTTGTGTTATAGATTCGTATGGTGGTTGCCCGCATTACCATTCATGTTGTCCATCTTCATCTATGACGAGACCCGAAGGTTATACCTGCGCCGAAACCCAGGCGGCTGGCTCGAACAAGAAACCTACTATTAAAGAGTGGGGGGCATATGCTCACGCCGGCCGGACGCGAAACTGCCAGTACACTACTTTATTGTTCGTCAGTGTTGTGGTAGTGTCACTGCGCGCTCCGCCTATACCTGTTTTAAACCCCACCTTCTTTAACCTATCGAACCTTCTACTTCCTACTAGCCACACCCACCCGTCCTTTTCTATCATAATTTAAATTCATACCCATCCAATCATCCTAAAGTCCCTCCTATTATCCAGTACTACACTGTTTTCATTATTATCGGACACTAATAACGTGTTGTTCGGACTAATTTCGTTCCCGTAAAACGATGTTTTTCGTTGTCTATATCTGTATCACGCCCAGTTCAACAACTATCTCGCTTTTTACATGGAATCATTGTTTGCACTCAATCACGAAGAAAAATATGAATCATTATCAGGATTAGATTTCTATTTGTTGGACATAAGCACAGTAAATGCGGATATTTCGATTATTTTATTTTTATTACTATATAATATATTGTTATAATTATTATTATTATTATTAAAACCAAGTATTTCATTGTCAGTAAATTGTACAAAAAAAAAGTTGTTATATAATGTAACACTTAGGCAAAAATGTTTACTTAACATGTACGAAGTGAAAAAAAAAAAGTCACCTAATTACTGCGCATTATTATATATATACATATACATACATATATATATATAAAAACGTGAATATTACACGTGGTTGTCTTTTGATTGTTGCCGCAGTTACTGTTCAAAAATAAACACTTTTCTCTTTTAAAATCATCTTTTGTCAGCCAATGAAACAACAGAATCAGCAGCGGACAAAATTCCTAATCATCCAACAACAACAACAACCAATAAAATTCAGCTCAGCACGTCATCATGAAGCTCCACCCTGCCTACTTCGATTGTATTGCCAGTGCTCGAAACTCTCAATTGAGGATAATGAAATATTAGGAATATTTAAAATGAAGCTGCAGCTGTATACATATGTAATTCACGTTTAAATTACACCATAAAAAATACTACGAAAATATAAATGAATGTAGCGCGCGTTTATTAAAAGTTATTATTAATAAATAATAAACATAATATAGTTGGTCTGAACCCCCCACCCAGCCCACATAGTTATAAATGATTATAAAATAATAACGCAATAGAGTTTTCTTCACATTCCAGTTGAAAACAGTTGCCTTAGTGCTGTCTAATGTGTTTTACCGTTTTAACATGCTATCATTAATACATAAACATAACATACATACAAAATACATACATGCATTCAAAATACATTATTACCTGTTAACAGGGGCCTGCTCATCGCATCGGATAACGACGAAACATAAAAAATATATAAATAAAATGCGGCGGTGTCTAGTACGACGTGTATGGCCCTAGTTCGAGAACTAGCATTGCACGCTGCACCCGATCGCAATGAATTGTTATCATATTTAAAATAAAAAGTTTAAATAAATAAAATGAGGCACCTAAAGGCCTAATTATAATAATGCGATGGGTGCAACGGATGCGTAGTTTCTTGTTCTGTTTATATTTATAAATATAGCTGCTATTCAGTTAGCTGTCAGTGTGTATGAACGAGCTAGAATAGTTTTTAGGCTTTGAACACATTTTTAGGTTTAGCGATTAGTGATGTAATTGTGTTGTTATATCGTGTTAAGTGTAAAATCAATTTTCTGACGTTTTTCAGAATATATTGAGCCGGAGCTCTTCTCAGAGTGCTCAAAATGGCGTTCGCCTTTGGGATTGACCGTTATGCACACGTATATATACAATTGAAGTTACTATCGAGATATCGTTTGCGGTCTGCGTTCATTTGTATATAGTTATAATTGCTTAAAAGTGTTTATTTTTTATTTTATTAGTAGTTGAGATAAGTGAGCAGGCCTAACGATTCGTTAACTTCTTAGCCGAGCGGTCAGTCTTAAATGCGTTACACCCTCAAGCCTCCCTCATCGATCGTAGTTGATTATAGGTCACCTGATGATGCTTGGGTAGAATCAATCATATTTTGTTTATGATATGAGTAAAAATATAAATTGACGCTATGGTCTGAGACCAGCGAAACTGTTGAAAGAATGGCAAGTCCTGTATTGTTACTGTATTGTAAATATCTTAAGTAAATCACTCCATTATATTATTTTTGCTTGTGTTATTTTCACATTCATGTTTTAGTGAGTACAAGCTGTAAAAATTTTGGGTTTTAATAAATTGGATAACAATAAACAGTAGCTTGTGCTTGCTCATAGATACAGTGCATTCAATTCAATTCAAATTTGTAGTGATCTTTTTATTATTATTATTATAAATATACATATACATAGTGATACAGCATGCTATCTTCGATTGTAAGTATTATTTTGAAAACTTCTAGAATTTGAGCCTATTTAGGTACGTATAATAATAAAATTATTTTAAAAAAATGTTCAATAAATTATATATAAATTAAAATGTTTAATGAAATTAATAAATTTATTAAAGCTTATTTAAATTACTTAAGTAATTCATAGTTTATAAGATAGTATAATATATAATATAATTTTAAGTACATTATCAAATAAATAAATTATAATTTTTCCGCAAGATATATTATTTACATGAAATGTTTTATTGGAATTATTGTAATTTTTATATAAATAAAAACTCTATAAATATATTTATTTAATCAATTTTTGAATTCCGAAATATACGAAAACATGTTGCATGTTACTGCGACATTTGCTCGTATTCTGCAAGTTGGTCATATCAAAAAATGAGGCTATGGCTTCAATGACAGTTGTTGATGTGTACGTGTATAAATAGTTATCAGAATGTCTGAATTAGATTTATTTAATATAGATATTGATAAACTTTTTGAACAATATACAGTTAATGAAGTTTTAGAAATACATAAGAAAATTCAAGCTGAATTAGATAAAAAGAAACAGGAATTACGGTTTATGGTCGGGTAAGTTAGGTTATTTCATTCGATGTATTTCTTAACTAATATATTTTTTTAATTTCAGAGAGCGGTATCGAGATGTAATTACTGCTGCAGATGCTATTAAATCTATGCAACATTCTGCCGAAAATTTATATACACATATTGGTGATATAAATAATAAGTGCCACATTTTGCAAAGTAGTATAAATATTGAAGAAAATACACCATTAGTCGTAGACAAGTAAGTGATATTAATTATTTATTAAGAAATATATTTATTAAACATTAATTTTAATTTAGATTGAAAAATTTCTATCGTTCTGTTGCTATACAAATAAAAATTCTTATTTCTATTCCTGAATACATTTGGATGTCTTTAGATAATGACGATTTTTTAAAAGCTGTGCATTTATATTTACTTGCGATACATATTTATACAGGTAAAAAAATCCCATAATAATATTAAATAAATTAATAATATGATATAATTTAATTTTAGGTTTAGAACTTGATACTGAACATAAAATAGCTGAAACATTTACTATATTATCTAGACTGAAATTATCTATAAATTCATTTAGAAATAGAATATTAGATGGAATAAGAAAAAGATTACAAGCAGTTAATTTAGGACCCGAAGTAATATAAATTAAAAAAGATTTATTTAACAGTTTAATTAATTGATATATTTTTTTTTTCAGGAAGCAAGTAATCATTTATGCGCTTATATGTTACTTGAAAATAAAAGCCAAGAATTTGTAATTACTAAATTTATCGAATTGCGACAAATTGCATTAAATGATTTATTGCAATCAGATATTTCTGTTCATAATGTTGTCCGTATACAAATAATAAATTTAATGAACTGCCTAATATGTACAATATTACTTATATATTCATGTTTTATAGGTAAATAAATTTTTTATTTATCATTTTTACATAAATTCATATTTTATTATTTTATAGATTATGATAAAAAGTCCGATGGTTTAGTACAAATTCAAATGAAAAAATTATTATCATCAAACGCCGAAAAAGTTATAACTTACGTTGATTTAGAATCAACGCATTTATCTAATTATTTACCGACAATAGTTAGAGATTTTAGACCATCTTGTACAGAAGGACAAACATCATTAACAAAAGAAATTGTACAACGAATTGTAAATTCATGGATTCAAACTACATCAGATGTAATTAATTTAAATCTTTCGAAATCTTTAGAGCTTGTAACATCAGTTAAAGCTCTGCAAACTATTAGAGAAGAAGCTTTTAAAATAGAAACTTTAGATAATTGGGAAAATATTTGTATTAATACATATTTACCAAATAAATTTACAGTTTGGCATTATTTTTTTCAACCTTTAGTTTCAAAGCGCGCTGAAATATTAATATGCCATAAACTTGATGATAGTTTGCGTTATTTGAATAATAAATTCGATGATTTCTTTAAAACTTGTAATATTAATGATCAGTCTGAAAAGGATTTAAGATGGTATGTTTGGAATGAGGAACCAGATGATTTGAGTAAAGATAAAATTGAACATTTAGGTATGTTAAACTTAAAAGAAAATATATTTTTTTGTTATAATTAATTTTATTTAAAGGTTTATCGATGAAAACTAAAGGCCATTCGAAAAAAATAGTAACATTATGTAAAAAAATGGATGAAAAATATTTAGAATTAATACAAGATGTCGATATTTATTTATACGGCTCAACTAATGAAGATTCTAAAAAAATAAATAAAAACGCGAATTCCGAATCAATTTTAGAGCAACAACATTTGGAAAACCATTTTCGTAAAGAAACTAGTTCTAGCGTCGAAAAGTAAGTTTAATTTTATTTCAAACGTATTAAATAAAATAATAAAATATATTTTTCATTTACAGAATTATTGAACATATAGAAAAAATAGTNCAGTGTCTTTAATAACAGTTCTTTCAGAAATAAATCAAGAATTAAACGCAATTCTTCCGCATACTTTACCTAAGTCAATTCATGAACAGTTTATAGAAATAATAGTCGAATTTATTTTACAACGGTACGAACCAATAAGTCAAGATGAAACAATAAATCAAAATATGGCGTTGCAATTTTTACTGGATGTTAAATTTCTAACAACGATTTGTATTAAACGCGATAATAAAGAATTAATGAAAAAATCGCAAGATGTTTGTGATTTATTACGAGCGAAAATCGATCCGTTTGATTTAGATGTTTTTTATCCGTATTTACAAACTAATGTTAAACAGGCTGTGCTTCAATTACAGGTTTATACAAGTAGGTTTTTTAAATTAACCGAAACATAATAATTAATTTTTGTAGACGTTCTTTGGATGTTTAATTCCATCTCCAGGACAGTTAGCTAGTTTAGGGACCGTTGAAAATAAAACAATTGATAATGAACCATGTATTATAGCGCTTAGTACACCAAGTACAGATGCATGGTTTCCATTATTACCGGTAACTGCACCGGTTATGAAAACTATTAGCGTTCCATCGGTTCCAATGCCTCAACAACGTACTCAAGTAAGACCTACATTAATTCTTATTTTATTATATTTAAATAAATATTCAAATATGTTAATTATTTTGTTTTAGTTCCATTGATTGTAGGTGATACGTATGTAATAAAAAAGTGTGTGCTTGTGTGTTTAAATATTTATTTCAGATAATACAATTAATTTAGCTGCATGAGACATTTAAAATTTGTTCTAATATATTAATACTCTAATATTTATTACATAAATCATGTTATTACAGCATTATTTCCTTATTTTAGACGCCGAAAAAAGAAGTATCATCCCATAAAGATGATACAGAAACTCCATCTAGTTCAACGTTTGTAAGATCGGGTGCGGCAGCTTTATTTGAAGCAATGACTAATGATTGGTTTTCATAATATTAATTTAAATAAAACTGAATATTTAAGCAATATTATAGTACAGTACTAATATAATATAACATGTATGAGTTTTGAGTATTTTGTACAAAGTATATTTTAATTATTGTTACGAATGTATTTTTATTATTATATAAAATAAATTATTTAGCTGTAGATTATATATAACATTTCAATAGGTGTAGGATTTAATAAATGAATGAAATATTTTTATTTAAAATAAAATACATTTATTCATGGCATATAAACAATAAGAAATAAATTTTAAAAGCTATTGGTGTTAATAATAACAGTATCTACATAAAAAATAACAATAAATACAAAATTATTGCGATTTAACTTTGGACTTGCTAGTTAACGATTCTTGTATTTTTTTCGGTAATTCAGTGAATATAAAAGTACCACCAAATACAAGAATTGTACCAAACCAGTGGGCAAGAGTAAACGGGTTTTTAAACCACATTATTGAAAATAATAAAGAGAAAAATTTACGTAATGTAATTACAAGTGTTACAGTTAATGAAGAACATTCTGTTGTTAAAATATATACAGAACTAATACATAAATATTGTGTTAGAACGTTACCTAGTAAATATATCCATAACATTGGTAATTGAAAATTAACTATGGGTAATTCTAAAGGTGCGCTATTATTTGATATATTTATATACGTGAATAAATTGTTATATAATACAGCGAATCCTGGAAGTGATAATAAATGCACGTAGAATAAAGCTTCATCTGGATGTTTTCCATAATGACTGTACAACCATTCTTGGTAAATTCCCATTCGCGCAGACACAAACAAAGCAATAGATAATAAAGTTATTCCTAAGATCCAACGGAAAATAAAAGCTTCTTCTTCACTTGCTTTCACTTCCGGTTCACAGTTTGTACAAGAACTTGTTTTAGTTCCACTTGATACAATTGTACAAATACAAATACCAATTGTAATCATTATCACAGACATATATTTGGAAAATGTGTAACGTTTCTTTAAAATAATAATTCCCATCACCATATTCGCGATCAAAGATCCAGATCGGAATATCATATGTAATGGTACAGGAATATTATAATCAAATGCCATATTATTTAAAACATTCGTTAAATAAAACATAACAACGAGTATTATATAATCTTTTAGTCCAATATTACGTTTAACGGTACCAAATTTCATTGTAAATATATAACCATGCACAGCAATGAATAAAAATTGAAGGAATGTTACCAAAGTACCGATTCCTGGTTCTTCTTTCACAAGCAATTCTAAGAAAACCATATTACTTGCACATCCTATGAAAACCCCGAAAATTGCCATTACGGCTTTAACACTTAAATTATTTGAAGATGCCATGATTCTAATGAAAATTTGTACGTATTGCAATATCACAATGAAACTAATTTACAAATTTGTAACACTTAAAGTTGAATTATCTTATCTTCATAATAAATTTTAGTGCACACAGGTATTACCTAAAACAATTATTAATTATTGTTTTACGTATAATTACCTCCACTTATTCTTGGTCATAATTTACAAACGATAACAATAACTACTTACAACTAAGATTATTTGCAGTGTCATAATAATTTTGTATTTTGAACCTTTAGTTTATTACTTATTATATAACATTCAACAATTAAATCATTAAGTCAAAAAATAGTGATGCAAATAAAATAGATTATTAAATCTTATCGTTTTTCATATCAAATGTTTAGTTAACCTTGATCAATAATAAATATGTATGATAAAAAATACGTTCTTTCCAATTAATCAATTTGAAAGGTTATGTGCAATTACCTAATATAAACAAAGTTGATGAAATCTGAAGTTCGAAATGCAAAAAGTTCGAATTTGTTATTTGATTATTTATTCTCAACGGAATTAAAATATTCTAGTAGAAATAGCATTTAAAACATATTTAGCTATGTTATATTTATTATTATTTGAAAATTAAAAAAATATATATTTTAAAATTATTAGTTAGCTCAGTCCGGTAAAGGTGACTGTAGTTAGCTCATTTTAAGCCAAATATTCATGTTTCCAATCTCGATTTTTTGTAAATACTTCGGAATATAATAATGCAATAAAATTGAAACCTTGGAAATATCTGAATCATTAACTTTCCTATCAAATAGCGATAAAAACATGCAAAATTAGATTATTTTCCCAAAAATACCAAGATTATAACATCAGAGATTTTTTCCGATTTTTAACATCTCAAAATAAAAACGATCTACGCCATGGAGCTTCCAGTTCAAACTGCTAAATTTACAATAAAAATTTAAACAAATAATTGTTTCTTATAAAATTACTCATAGTATAAACAAATATANTAAACAAATAATTGTTTCTTATAAAATTACTCATAGTATAAACAAATATATATTATAACAAACAATTTCTTTCAAAGAAAAATTGTTATGAAAAATCAAAATTACGAATATTGCTTACAATTTTTGTAATATTATAAAAGAAAAATTAAAACCGTTTAAATAATTTAGAGTTCATGCTGTATAAAAATAATAATTTTGTAGTTACAAACAAAAAAAAAAGGTTTAATTTAAATAATATCCGAAAATAGGCCATTTTTGTCATATATCACTGGACTATAATACAGCGATTTTTAGCGATTTTCAATATTTTAGCTTTTTGCGAATATCTCAGAAGTAAATACAGGTATTTAGCTAAAATTTGAAATATATACACTTCATAATTGTCTTAATCTACAAATGATGAAATTTTTAGATTCATTAAAATAAAAATAATATAAAAATAGGTTTATATTTTTCATACTACCGGGGACATCAGCTTAATTAGGTTTTTATACACTTACTTCAAATTATAAAATTATAATAAAAAATTAACTTTTCTATAATATGAACCAAAACACAATAAATTTATAAACTATTTTGGTTAT
>CM008236.1:946454-964342 GCA_002278615.1 Pogonus chalceus
ATCAACTTCCAATACATTTTTAAAATTACACAGTGGAATTAGGGCCGTAACTAGCTTTTTTTGGGGCCCTGGACAAGACTTTCAAATTCCCCCCTCTCTCTCCTTAAAAAAAATGCATATATGATAGTTCTGAAGCTCATGTTCTTTCTTTTTTTTAAGTTTAGTAACAGTCTAAATAAATATACATATATACAAAATAATTATTCTTTTTTTGAGAGGCCTTTCTGGGCCCTGGGCAAGTGCCCCTGTCGTCCCTACCTAGTTACGGCCCTGAGTGTAATAAATAATAATTGATAATCTGTTAACAGAAACTGAGAATATTGAAATAAAATTTAATTAAAAATTCTAGATTCTCTGATGATGGCATTAAGCCGAAACTAGTCAGAATTTTAAATAAAATTTTTTAGTGGACATCACCAAGTGTTTTAATTTTTAATTAAATTTTATTTCAATATTTAAAAATGTTCCACCAAGTGCCGACAAAGTTTTCAATTCAAATTAAGAAACTGAGAAGTTATTTTTCATTTGAAATGTTTCTGTTATTTTAATTTTTGATAAATTACTTAGTTTTTTATTTGTAGTATTGTTTGACAGAACAAATGAATAATGGAAAACAGTTGAAAGTTAAAATAAACTATTGTCATTTGTTTTAGCCGGTATTTTGTTTTATATTTATTAATAATGTTAGATTGAAATTTGTTAACCAAGTTACTGTTGAATAAGTTATGTTAGGCTATGTGTGAAGCATGCAAGTTGAAACAAATCAACAAACATGATAAACACAGCCACCAGCTACTACCGAATCTGACAACAACATCACCGGCAGCAATACGATTACCTACGATCTAAAAACAACCTCACCGTGGGCGACAAAACTCAAGAGCTTGCAAGCAAAGATTTGCTCCCAATAATGAACATGATTCCCAAATGTGTTTCAACTAGCAACTCTATTTCTAAACAACGAATATTGAAAAAAACTATCTTACAGAATCTGGCACTAGCGCACCGGGCCAGAATAATTCAGTTCGCCAATGTGAAAATGTTCATTTGAAGACGCCGTATGCCAAGCGAAGGAGCTCCGTGCATAAGGCGTCCCGACGAACGAACGACCCGATACGCAATAATATATACCAAATATTATTGATCATTTACGAAAAAAACAAAAAAATATTACTCATTACATCATCAAAGTGCAAGTTTTTGCATATCAACATTATTTTACGAATTTTTCTTTTCGAATTTATATATTTTTACTTTACTCTGGTGCGCGCCTTCTTTCAACTTTTTGTGATATACATTACATATTTGTCGATATCGACGGATCATTTTTAATTCGCGTAGTTTTTGTTATTATTTGTTGTTAATGTTTATTAGTGAAACCATGGCACTCATCGATCAAAAAGAAATCGCCAATATTATAGCACAGGAGTTCTACTCGCAGGTTGGTTGTGTGTGTAAAAGCTATTGACAATTAATAAAATGCTAAAAAAAAAAAAAACGTTCAATTTTACCCGTTTTTACTAAAAATCCTTATGTGAATACTTAATAGTTATTTTTAGTACTAACTTCATCTGTACTACAACGCTTTGCAGGAAAAGAATCAAAGATATTATAACAGGAAAATTGTTTAATTGTTATTGCAACTTATAAATATACAATAAAAAACATTATTATTATATTTTTTTTCTTGTTACTAAAATATAAATTTTAGTTTATCTATTTTACGATCTTCAGATCTTGTTCAAACATGTTTTGATTATATTTTAAAATTTAATACAATAGTACGTAAAAACTAGTTCAAACCGTTAAAAAACAAAAGATATGTTATTTATTTACATATAAAACAAAATCTAATCGAATTATAAACTACTTAACAGAATATTTTAATAAAAATATCGCTATATCTTTGTAAAAAAACAAAAGAATTGTTTATTTACATTTAAAACAAAATCTAATCGAAATATAAGCAACTAATACTTAAAATTTTAGTAAATATTATAAAATTACATGTACCAAAATATTAGTGTATTTATATTTATAATACATGTGTAATAGCGCTAATAAAAATCGTCATAATATAGTTTTTGGCATTACTTCCCCTGACATTCAATCTAACTTGGTATAAACACTACACAAAGATCTATAAAAAGATTTCTTCATCAAAACTTTACTTCCTAAGAATAGTAACATTTATTTACTAATATTACTATCAATAACAAATATAACTATTTTAAGATGATCGCGTAATACTTATAAAACAGATTTCGATATCCATAAACTTTGTATTAAATACATATATAATAAAAAACTACGTACAATCAGTTTAAATCACTGACCTGTTATTTCTTGTCAAATGATAAATAAACTCATTCTATAATTGTACATTTCTTTGTTTTAAAACAACCGCATGTTGCAATAGATAAAAAGAGACAAGTATAGTTGGTTAGTTAGTTACATTTATATTATATTGCTACTTATTTAAACCGTCAATTAGATATTTATAGTAGAAAACCTTCGGTGTATGCGTTGATCATATGCCAACCGTCTACACCTGGACTATTAAAATATAAAACTATGTTGTAATTTCTTACTGATAACATACCTTTGATGCGATAAATCTGTCTATTTATGCATTTCACACTTTGTAGACATAACTATATGTTTTTTTATTTATTTGTTTCTAATAAAATGTTATTTATTTTCAATAAACTTTGATATATTCACGAATATGGAAATTATTCAATGTACATTGACACATTAATTGTTTTACGCTAAAAGTTTTACCAGTATTATTAAAATTATTTTTTATCTATAAATTATTTATATTATTATGTAATATACTATAAGTTTAAAATAATTAAATAAAGGCTTATATATTGCGTGCATTTTTTTAAATTTAATTTGAAAGATATTAATTATGAAATAATTTGAATTAATTAGCGTTTAATCATTTTTTTAATATTCCGCTCAAATTAAAAGATTTTTTTTAAATATATATTAAAGGGGGACCCTACCTTAAAGGTTTCAAAAAATCTATTTGTTATACTGTCTAGAATGACCCTCTAAAAGGGTTTATTGATATTCCAAATCATTGCAAAGATACAAGAAGAATTGTGGAGACCGTACAATATGCGTTTTTCTCGAAACCACATTTTTCAAACTTCTGCCATTTTTGCAATTTTTAGAATTTTCAAAAAATCCTAAGCTTCACAATAGCTAATCTAATATAGTTTAAGGAAATTTAAACGATTTTGTTCTACCTTCATTAAGGACTGATCGCAATTGGCACCAAATATTAATATTTTTACTTCAAAAAATTTTGTAATAATAATTAAAATATGGGCAACAATATAATAAAAACTCCCAAATGATTCGATTGTTATTTAACACTTTAAAAAATTCCTGAATATCGATTGCCTTAATAAATTTTGAAACGATTACACAAAATAAACTTAAGTTCATAGAATTTAATCAAAAGGATTAAATTTTAATTAAGATTAATTATATTTTTACATTACGTGTTTAATGATAATAATTAAAAATTATAATTAATGAAAGGTATTTAAATAATAATCGGTAATAATTTTATTACGATACATGTATATCGCGGTCTATTAAACCATCAATTATCGTCGATTAATAAACAACAAAAAGGTGTTCCAGTAATATTTAATAAATGTATAATTAAACAATATTCTAAATAATATTTTTTGTTACAGTTTATAACTCTGGATGGCTTAAATTCGGGTGTGCCTACAAGAACTACCCCGACATTAACACCGACCACGCTTCGAAACATTGAGCAGACTTTTATAGAGCTGCAGTGTGAAGCTGAAAGTCACCAGAACGAGGCCCGATTCGTGCCTCCGCTTGTCCATTCCATTGGTAAACAATAACATAATATACACTTATCTATATTTAATGTAAAAACGCGATAAAACATGTTTAGACCGTACCCAACTTGAATTTTATTATCATTTATCCGCTTAAAATAAAAACCGCGTTTACCAAATTTAAGTATGTTTAAATACCAGTTTGAAAACCTCAGATAATTATAAAAATATGCCATTAACTATGACGGCAATTTAATTCTAGTTATAACATGTACAAGATAAGCTTAACATTGTTATTTTATAAACAGGTAATAACCAATACATCTCAGCATCGGAATTAGATGTACACAGCAGTAAATCCAACAGCATTTGGCAATCATCTTTATCCCAAAGTAGCTCGGATTCAAATAACAGACCGACACCGCCTCTAACACCAGCTAGTGGCGGTTCTAGTGTAGAATCTACACCAGCTTCAAGTACGGCTTCGGCAATTACAACAACACGTCGTAATATGGGTGGACGAAAGCCCAGTAAACCCACAAATATTTCGCCCGAAGAGGAGGAACGCAGAATTTTACGAAGAGAAAGAAATAAAATGGCAGCTGCTAGATGTCGTAAACGACGTGTTGATCATACCAATGCACTTTTAGAGGTTTGTTTTATTTAATTACTAAAATAATAATTAGTTACACTCTTTTTAAACCGGTTAATGGACAAATCGCTCTTTATTACCCAAATAAATAAATAAATAATGCTACAAAAAGATCTTTGTTTGTAATAGGCTTTAATCGGTCCTTAAAAAAACCAATTTAAATCGGTTAAAAGAATCAGCTAAAAATATTTAATAATCGCGCTCCATATTACCTAAATAACTTAATAATTAATGCTATAATGTTTTTCTTTGTAATAGGCCTTAATCGGTCCTTAAAAAGACCAATTTAAATAGGTTCAAAAAACCAGCTAAAAATATTTGAAAATCGCTCCCTATTATCCAAACAAATAAATATTCAATGCTACAAAAAGGTTTTTCTTTATAAGAGTCTTTAATCGGTCCTTAAAAAGATAAAATAAAGTCGGTTCAAAAGATCGATTAAAAACTATTTAAAAATAAATAAAAACCATTTACATCGATAGCGCAAACTAGTTACAAAACGATTTAGACTTAAAAAAATTAACAATTAATTAAAGACTATTTTAAAGATTGATTAAAATTCGATTAAAAATTGGTTCATATCTAGAAACTTAACAATTAATTAAAGACAATTTTAGAACTAAGTCTTTAAAGATTGATTCAAATTCGATCAAAAATAGGTACATATCTAGAATAATGCTCCTTATATTTTTAAATGAGTCAAATTTTACGAAGTAATTGAAAAGACCACCTTAAAGTCAAAATTAATTAACAAAGATATGTTCTCAAATGAAGATTTTAATGAATATTATTTTGTTATAGGAAACAGAAGGCCTAGAACAGAAAAAACAACAATTACAAAACGAAATCCAACAATTACAATCCGACCGTGATGAACTCGAATTCATTTTAGAAAATCATCGTTCATGTTGTCGCTTGCAACAACAACAATCATTAAAAGGACCAGGACGTCCAGCAAGTCCTATTGACATAAAACCATACGTATACCAAATTGAAGACAAAGCCCTTGAAGGGCAGCCTCGTGTCAAAACAGAAATCATAGAAGATACCATAAATACAGAAATCGAAGAAAATATATTCTCACAACCACCACCCGCCAAAAAATTAATGCTTAACTCAATGGCTCCTGCATTAGGTAAACCAAATCGACCAAGCAGTTTAAATGTCCCAACATCATTTGTACCTGCTCAACATAAAAACACTAATATTTCGGAAGTTGCTGGTATACCAATCTCAACACCGTCTACTGGAATACCTTTTAATTTCGATAGTTTAATGGATGGTGGTACCGGCCTGACGCCTGTCTCTGCACCTTTAGTGCCCTCTTGTAGCAGTCAACAAAGAAATTTACCAGCTGTAGATCTAAGCTCACCTGATGCTGGGGGTCCACCAAAACTTGTTAGCTTATAAAGCTTTAAACTTAAATAAACTAAAATATTTTACAAATCAAATATATAAATACGGGATTATTATAGAAGTCTTTTATTTAAAATATTGTTGCAGTTGCGTTTATACTTAGATTTAAGAAAATATTATGCAAGCGAAGATATATTTTTTGATAAATTGCTTAAATTCTAGACTTCTGTCACATCCCAAATAGTCAGAAATTTCGATTTTAAATTTAAAAAAAGTGGTGCTTGAAGATATAATCGCAATGCAATGCTCAAATTTTATAAATTTTAACCTAGAAATTGCAATTGTTTTTTTAATAATAATTTTACAATAATGAATTGCCTATTGTATTAATTTTTTTTGTGTTGCCAAGATTTTAAATATTTCAGATTCCCTCCATATTGTTTATTATTATTTGTAAGAATAAATAAGATGCAATATATTTATACCAATATTATTTAAATGAGGGTAATAGCTATTACCTTATTATTTGAAATAAGCGATTTGTGTTATTATTCATAAGTATGATATGAAACATAAGAGCAATATTAGTTTTATCTATATATTTATAATTGAATTTTGATCAATTTTATATTAGCATAATATGTGACCGTCATTTTGTATTTATTTTACACATGTGCTGATACAAAATAAATGTATCTCCCAAATTCTCTTTTTTTAATTACCTTTCTCCTTATAAATACAAAATATTCTTACCACTCAAGGTTGTTTTTTTAATTATTTATATTTTGATGTTACTTAAGACTACTTATAATCGAATTTTTTAACTTCCTATTAAGTAAATATAAAATATGCAATTTACAAAATATATCCACAAAAAAAACTGCATTTCACATTTCTTTCCAAAAATAAATATTTTTAACGTAACATTTGCTCTAATAATCGAAAAACTTAAAATTATGAATGAAATTAAATTAAATCCTAATCAAAAATGTTATTTTTTAATTCAAAATTATTAGATAAAAATAATTAGTATACATATAATGATTACCTTGACTGGTAATCATGAGAAATAGTATTATTACATCAGGAATAATAAAAAGCTGTTTACATAATTGTAAGATAGCAATATAAAATTGCCGATTTGTACTCCGTCATCAACATTTTTGGCTCATGACGAATACTATAAATTTATTTTTAGATCATCGATTATATTAAATATAATATAAGCTAGTATTTAGTTGAAAGTGAGTCTTGAAATAATACTTTAAGTAATTTAAAAGTGAATTTTTAATATTAAAATAATATTTTTTATAGGTAGTTACTCCCACTTTTTGCGTCATAGACGTCAGTGTTTAGTGACACGGATTGTGGACTTGTTTTGAATTGACCTCCATATATTCTTGCCAAAAATGGCACAAATAATAAATAATCCTGTAAGTTCGTATATTTAAATTGAAGATAAATATTTTTGGTTTTAATTTCTAGTATTGTTTTTTTTACCAATTATAGTAACCTTTAAATTTGTGTTTAGGATGTACCAAATATTACTCCTATCGATAATGGATTATCTCCAGGTAAAATGGTCAGAATCCAAGGAACTGCAGCCCCTGCAGCTCAACGGTAATATTTTAAAACGTATTTATTTGCAATATCTAATAGTTTTTATATTTAGGATTAATATTAATCTGCAATGCGGACCAAATGTATCACCTAGAGATGACATAGCCCTTCATTTATCAATTAGGGTAGCAGAGGGAAGCGTCGGAAGAAATACTTTAGATAAACAAATGTGGGGTGAAGAACAGACCCAAGGCTTCAATCCAATTGGAGCTGGGCAACAATTTGAAGTCATAGTACTTTGTGACCAAATGAATTATAAAGTATTTATTATAGTTATTTAATTTACAATTTTAATTAATTATTTATTTATTTTTATCTATAGATAGCTATAAATGGTAGACATTTTTGCGAATTTCCTCATAGAATTCCATTTAACCGAGTTTCGCATTTAACAATCGATGGAGATTTAACTGTTAAATTAATTAGTTTCGAAAATGGGGGACCTCCACCATCAAGTGCTCCACATATGACTGAAGGAGCACCTGCTGGACCAATGCCGCCGTATGGAGGACAACAAATGTATGGTCCTCCTGGCGGTCCACCGGCAGGATATGGACCTCCTCCAATGGGCCCACCGCAGTATGGTGGACCTGGACCTTATGGGCCTGGCCCATACGGTCCCCCACCTCCACCTGGACATCATCCAGTTAGTGTTTGACATTTGTCCTAATATTTGTCTTTTTTTTTGTGGGCTTTTGTAAATTGTTTTTATGTTTGTGAATATGTATTGTAGGATGGAGATAAGTCTGGTTCGGGTTTAGAGGGATTTTTAGGTCAAGCGGGTGCAGCTATTGCTGGAGCTTTTGGGAGTGCTGTCTTACAAGGCGCTCTTTCTGGCAAAGTGCGTTTGTATATACATTTCTATCTAATTATGCTGCATCTAAATTTTATGTGAGATAAAAATTAAATTATTTTTACATAATTGTAATTTTGAAAGTAACAACTGCGTTTCCTTGAAGATAAATATAAATCATGATGAAATATTCAAAACTTTAAATAAACTGTTGTTTAAAATAAATACTTGGATTCGTTTTATAAAAAAATAGTTTTTTGTTTATATTATATAATATATTGTATGGAAATACATTTAGAAATATTATTTTTAGTTTAGAAACAGCATAATTACTGTGCTTGTAGTAGTTCTATATTATTAATTTATAACTATTTTAATAATATAGCAAAACCAGCAAGCTCCTAACCAACCCCATCCACCTCAGCAACAGCAACCTCAACAATCCCAAAATCCATTAGCTGGCGGGTATGGTGGCCAATCTGTTGGAGGGCTTGGCAGCATCGGTTCGTTTTTAACTAGCACTTTAGCTAATACTGTTTTGAAACCGCAAAATAAGGTATAATTTATTATGTACATAAATTATTTATACAGTATTATCGTGGTTATTATTATTTTAATTTAATATAAACAATAATTTGGCAATTTTTATTTTATTGATATATTTATAAGATTAAATAATTACTAGCAGGTAATTCAGTTTTATCTAAATTTTAAATTTTGTTTAAAAACTTTTAATTTGTAGATAAGTTAATACAGTAAAAATAGTTTTTAACGACGAAACGGTAATTTCGACTGCATTTGCTTTATTTGTTTGGTCTCAATAAAAAAATTGTATTGTATTGAACAACATTACTCTTTAGAAATACTTTTTATAACGACATAATAGTATATTCTGTAACAAGTTTGGAATGAGGCATAATTTAGCCCTAGTGAAAAGCCGAAGGCGAGAGCTAAATAGCCATTCCAAACATGTTGCAGAATATATTTTCTTTTAAAATATAAATTTATTTCAATTAAATAAAAAAAAACAACCAAAATAATTCTGAATAAAGTTTGACAGATAAGTATTTTAATAATTAAAAATTAAGTACTTATAAGGCAATATAAACTGCATAGTATCTTATTAAACACTAGTGTATAATAATACTACACGGTTATGCAGAATATAGCTTGTTTAATTGAAAATTGATTGAAGAATCATTGATTAATTAATGATATAACAATCATCAGTTGTTAAAACTGCTTTTGTTGTTACCGTGGTTCGTCGTTACAAGCGATTAAACTGTATATAACATTATTTAATATAAATTGTATTATATAAACGTTTATTTAGTAAACAAACCACGAAAATACAAAAAAGGTGTCAAGGTCAGTATAAAAAATTAATGTTTATGTATATTTTTTGTTCGTTTGCACCAAACAGTGAATAGTTATAATCTCATATTAAATATAATATAGCTTGGCACAACTAATAAAACTAATATTACTAATACACGTTTCATTTAATATGGGATTAGCTTTGAATATAGTTAAATTTTGGTGCAAATAAACATGGCTGTTTTAGTACACGAAGAAAGATAAGAAAGCAGCGCGGAAAGCGGAAAAAGAAGCAAGAAAAGCTGCGAAAAAAGCTTTAAAATATGGAGTTCCCGCTGCTGGGATAGGTTTTGGGGCGTACGCCCTTCATAAAAAGGTAAAACACCAGAAAAAGCATCATAAGCATGGGTATCGTCGTCACAGCTCTTCCAGTAGCTCATCGAGCAGTAGTAGCGATTCAAATTAGCTGCTATTTACACTTTCGCTAAATTGAGGCCTTAGTCGGTTAATTCAATTGTTGTAAATTAATGTTTAAATATATAAATGTTTAATATTAAAATCAAAAGTACAAGTTCTGGAAAGGGAATTAATTTTTTTATAAGTATTTTATATTTTTATGTAATGTATTTATTGCTGTTACTAATATAATTAACATTTTTTATTTATTTATAACAATTTATTATGTAAGCCAAAGTTAAAAAATATATAAATGTTATTAATTTGTACCATGTTTATGAAATAAATATTTATATTTGTTATCGAATGCTTTCAATAAAAACACCTGTTACTTCATAACGATTTCATTTAAAATATAATTAAAACTATAATTTCAAAGTCAATTGTAAATTAGTCAATTTATTGATTTACAAACAGTAATATTTTCTAAGAATAGATTATTTCAAATTTAACGTATTTATTTGTAAAGTTAATTTTACATAATACATTTTGAGTATGCGTTAAATTAAAAAGTAAAACATTTGAAACTTGAAAATAATTTTATCATGTGTCAGAATAATTATCCTATAATTGTATATTATTCAGCATAAAAGTGGGTTTTAGTGAATAGATATATTTAAAATAATTTGGTTATTATGTGGTAGGACAATATCCCATGAATAGTAGCACGCACGCTTCTAGACAGCTGATCATGACATATGTGCTGAGTGTGTTGCTGTGACTCTATTGCATTACATTATTGTGATTCGCGAAGTGTTGTTTTTAATAGATTTATCGGTTTTTGGCAATGGCTGTGCCTTCGCCAACAAATCCGATTAATTTTTTAACGAAACGTGAGTACAGTGGTAAAATATCCATTAAAAATGGTTTGATTAGAGGACGATTAGCAAAGGCAACAAATTTATATAGAAAAGACCTCTTATCCCATTATGGGTGTGTGAACGCCATCGAGTTCTCCAATGAAGGGGAGTTTCTTATATCTGGTAAGAATTATACCTTACTTGACATTTTAAATCTTTGAACACATTTAAATCAATCCGAAATATCTCAAATTACATCGAAACATGTTCCATGTATTTCTTAAAAAAATATGACACAATAAAATAGTCATGTATCTATATTTGTTTTTAATATTTGGTAATAGATTAATTATTTTATTTGTTATGTAGCATTAATTTATTGATAATACTATACATAGTTATGTAATTAATAAAAATATGTATTGTATTGGTTATAAAATAAGTTATCGTAAATATTAATACATAAATCTATAATTAAAGATATCTTATATTCTGATTTATCTAATTTATTATCAATTTCATGTAATCGTAGTTCTATTTAATTTAATTAAAAAACCGGTAAAAATTAATCACTTGTAGCCTATTTATATTAATTAAATTTAAGGTGGCGATGATCGAAGAGTACTTCTTTGGTCAGTACCCCATTCAATATTAGAAAAAGGGGAACCAGTTGCAATGTCAACACCTCATTTGAGTAACATATTCTGCCTTGGATTTAGTTCAAGGAACCATAAGATATTTTCTGCTGGAAATGATGATCAAGTTATTGTACATGACACACGATCGTAAGTGTACATCGTTTATAAATTCCTACATATTTGATTAAAATTTGTGTTCTTACAGCGGTTATTTGTTATCAAATTTCTTACATGAAAAACCGGTTTATGGTTTAAGTATTAATCCACAAAATGATAATGTATTTGCAAGTGCCGGAGAAGATGGAAGAATACTTATATATGATATTAGGGAACCTTCAACAACTGGTACGACTAATTTAATTTATTTTGTACTCATCAATTGATTAAAATATACGATTTATTCTAGAACCACTAATATTAGCAAAATATAAGACTGCTTTTCATGCTGTGATGTTCAATCCTATAGAACCACGATTTGTAGCAACTGCAAATACTGAAGAAGGTATTGCGTTATGGGACAATCGAAAACCTAAACAGTAAGTATATATTTTATACTTAATTATCTTTAACTGAAATATGATTCTTTGTTTTTATTTGTCATGTTTAAACCTGTTAAACAATACGTAATAAAGAATTTTAAACGTATGCTATCATAATCTGTTTAAATATGTATTAACAGTGTTTATAAATTTTGTTTATTGGATAATAAACTATAATAAAATTAATTAATAAATTAAAATTGGTTTATACACTCATTTAAGTCTCTAGCATTTGCTGTATGCAAAAATAAATTACTAGATGAAATATCTAGAAGCTGGCATGTTTCATTGCAAATTATATTAATATTTACGGATTTTTCTATTTAATATTTGATATTTAACAACAATAAAGGCTCTAATCACAATATCACTAACTAAAATTTTGATTTGAAAGATTTTGTAATAAACCACTGGTAGTATGGATTCAAATTGAGGTCAGAATTCGAAGCGATCTTAAAATAAATGATAGTCTGCTTCGAATTATGAGCTCAACTATAATTGATTCCACTCGCTAAAATGATATTTAACAACAGTAAAGGCTCTAGTGACATCATTTCCAAAAAAGTTGTAGTAACAACTGGTAGTATGGATTCAACTTGAGGTCAGAATTTTCCAAGTTATATTCATTTATTTAAAATAAATGACAGCCTGCTTCAAATAATGAGCTTAACTATAATTCATACCACTCACGAAAACTATTTTAATGACCTCAACGCTACTATTAGTACAATTAAGTTCAGAATTTGGACCTAATCGTACTACCAGTCATTGTGAGGTCATTCAAAACAATTTTAGAGTTTCATAACTCCCTAATTAAACAGAAAATGTTGCTATTTTATAACTAATATAAACTTTAAGTAATTAAAACCCGTTCTAAACATGTACTTAATTATCAAGAAATGTATTTTCTATAATTAATATTCAAAAAAAGTTATTTTTTAGAAAAACGTATAAAATATATGAATATTTTATTCATTTCGTTTTATATGCGTTTTATCAAGATGAAAGTTGCATCTAAAAACATAAATAGAAAATCAATATGGTCCAGATAAATAATTTGCGCAGTATTTTAATTGCATAATAAATTTTATATATTTTTCAAATATATAAAGTATTATTTCTCAACTTATATATTTATTTATTTTGTAACTCTCAAGTTATGAAACCATTCTTTTGTTTTAACATTTTGTTTATAAATAAAATATGTTAGATTAACAAATTTAAAATTCCATATCTATTTAAAAACAGTTGAATAATCAATTTTAAAGTAAATGAAATTATTTTCAAGGCACGTAATTCGATATGGAAATGGTATTCGTCAAAATAGTGGAATGAGCGTTCGATTTAATTCATTAGGTACAAAAATATTAGCCCTTCGGCGACGATTACCACCCGTTTTATATGCATTGGAATCAGAAAAACCAATATGTCAATTTTACCATCCCGATTATTATAATTCATGTACTATGAAAAGTTGTTCTTTTGCTGGCGAAAATGATGAATATGTACTATCTGGGTCGGATGATTTTAATTTGTACATGTGGAGAATACCAAAAGATGATTGTAAGTATATTTTATACATATATACGTTAAAACTATCATTTGTTTTATAATATTATTGTACGAAATATTATATAAAGAAACAATTTACCTTTTAAAGTCTCGTAGTTTGATCCAAATCACAATGAACAACCAAAAACGTTTCAAATCGTTTTAAAAGTATTAACTGGTAGTACTTTCGTATTATTTTACCAAGAATATTCTATTTATCTTTATATTTATTTCACTATTATTCACTCATTATTACTTATTTGATATCGAAAAAACGGTTGAAAATATTGTTAATATCAAAGTGAAGTTACACTGAAAATTTTGATTTGAATTGATAACAGCTAACTTCAGATATTATGGTTGTATTATCAGTTAGCCATCTTGTGACTGCTTGTATAGATATATTTCTCTAGAGAATTCTTATGCTTTTAAATAATATTATTATTAGATTCTTGGTTTTATTTTCACTTGTACGTCAACTGATTAACAATTCTTATTAATATATTAATTAAGAATTACATTTATTTCTTATTTAAACAATCAATTTATCAAACACAGTAAACTCCCGTAAAACGCGGGTTAATACACTGATAGTCGAACAAGCCTTTCCCAAAAGTTGTACTTTAAAAAATTCATAATTAGTAGGGAAATGTTTTTATTATTTTAAATGCTTAAATATTTAAAAAATCGGGATAACAAAATAAAAATTCAACATTAATTTAAAAATAACAAAAGTCGATCCAGAATTTTCAAAATAAATATTTTTTGGATAGGCCATCTTTCTTTCGCGCGGCCTTAAATCTCCTTGGCATGATTCTACAAGTCTTTTTTTTACAAAAAGACAGCTCAATTTTCCCTCATTTTTCCTGAAATCATTTTTCAGGGTTTCTTTATTTGAACTCTGTCTATTTACCATTATTTTTTCTCAATATATCCCAGAAATACTTGATAAGATTTAAATTTGGGGACTGTCCAGATGTTTTTAACATTTTTCGGCAATTATAGATAAGCTATTCTTTTGTAACTATAGATTTGTATTTTAAATCGTGATTTTGATAAAATATCAATCCAAAATGTTTAATTTTTACTGTGTTTTACATAAGACGCCAATTTCCTATCCTTGAAGCTGATATACTATTTCAGTAAAAGATTGAAATAATTAAAACAAAATAAAAATATTTTACGAAGTTCTAAAACTGAATGGTCCGATTTTAACTATTAGTCCTTTTACAGACGAATCATAGAAATTTATCAAATAAAATAAATTTAATTCTTAAATTTACAAATTAAATTAAATTTTTGTTATATGGAAGCTTATTGTAATATTGTTGCTTTTTTCAATATTTTATTGTTTTTGTTTAGAATTTTCTTTGTCTTATGAGCTTCAATATTTTTTTTTTATTTATCTATGTTATGGAATTTTTAACATTTGTTTTATCACTTTTAAAGATAATTTTATTGTTATTATTTCTTTGTTATTCAAATACTTTTATCATTAGATAGCTTTTAAGAACTTGCAGAAATCAACAAAATAATTCTTGATTAGAAAATAAAATTAACTTTAAATATAAAATACATTATAATAATTTAAATGAAAATATTTTAGGTGAATGGGGTACAATACACATAGTTTTAGTTGGTCATCGTTCAATTGTAAATCAAGTCCGGTATAATAAACAAAATGATATAATTGCATCTTCTGGAGTTGAAAAAATGGTTAAAGTAAGTTTCTTATCAAAGTTAAAACTAAATAATGATGGATTAGTTTAAAAACCAATCAATTATTTTCCAGTTTTGGAGTACATTAGATATCGGGGGATTTAATGGTTCATTACACCAACGACCGGTAGATAAACCAAGACAAGTATTTTCTCACGAGGAATATATATCTCTCGTTCAAAATAATGGACAAGTAAATATTTTCGTTGCATTATTTATTACTTAAATTTAATTCGATTGTTTTTTAGTTGGTTTCACATGATTATAGTCATCAATCGACTTCGGAAGATTCTCGAATGATGGCATTTTTCGATT
This sequence comes from Pogonus chalceus, assembly GCA_002278615.1. NCBI lineage: Eukaryota > Metazoa > Arthropoda > Insecta > Coleoptera > Carabidae > Pogonus > Pogonus chalceus. The sequence continues at coordinate 962,044 of CM008236.1, forward strand.
CCTTAGTACAAAGAGAAATAGAAGGCTGGGTTATGACTGATGAAAGTGGATCATCTGCCAGCGAATATGATTCTTCGGTAATTTTTTTCCAAATATATTTAATGTAAAAAAAATAATTAATGTATTTATTTTAGTCCAATTTCGACTATTTATCCCAAGTGCCACCAGACTCTCACCGTTCATTTAGTTCAGATAAAAAAGGTAATAGAATAGCGCAATTAATTTACGAAAAACGTGAAAAATTGGCGAAAATGGCTCAACAGAAATATAATAATTCGCACAGGTAAAAACTACAAATATTATTTATATTAATCGTTTCTAAAAACAAATTTATTTAGATATAGAAAACGTGAGAAACAAAGAAAACGAAAATCAGCAAAATTAAAATCATCATGCCTAAAATTAAGTAGTAAAAAAGGTTCATCCACATTTAGTCGTAAAAGTTCTAATAAACATAGCAGTAGTACGAAACAGCAATCTACCTCAGCATCCGCGAATACATCAACCGCAGAAAATATTCGGCGAAATATTGTAACATCTCATAAACATAAATATAAAACGCGTTCAAACGCCGCTAGGGAACGCGAGCGGGAAGAAGTGCAATCAAGCGAATCTTTAGATGTTCCAAGTACAAGTACCGGTATTACAGCATCTTCAAGTGGGAGTAGTTCTGTTTACCGTATTTATGATCAAGATTCTGATGATGAAACAACCGGAAACCCAACAATAACAACAACAACAACAACTAATGGTAATAATGGATTTAGTGACATATCTGATGAACAGCCTTTAATCAATATTTTACCAACACCTTTAAACGGAACACATGATATGTATATAAATATTTTACAAGTTCCTGTTACGAATGGCAACTCCAACGGTGTGATAACAGTGCAAAATGAGGATTATAATGGTGATAGGGCGCCCGGTAGTGATAGTTCTAGTGCGGAATCAGATATCGAGACAGTAGCTACCCCGAACAGCCGCAAGTGCAGTAACTGTGAGGCGCTAACGCCCGATAGTGGTATAGTGACTGGGCCGTGCTCAAGCTCGGCAAGCATGAATAGTGTTTACGCAAATTCCGTTGGCGCGTGTTCGTCGGCCGGTTCTTCGAGTAACAGACATTTGAGGCATCATATCGATGATAATTCCGATGATCCTGATTGGGCATATGAGAATTTTAAGAAGCGGGTTAAACGTGCGCGGTTTAATATTAAAAATAGTTTTGGTGGTGATTCAGATTCGAATTAAGTTGGTAGGTTTTTCAATTATTATTATATTTTAGTTTTCACAATATCGAAGAATTTTTTTTTTTAATAACTATGGTTTAATTTTTGTATTTATTATCATGAAAATTGCACAAAAATTTTATCATAGTTTTATGTTCTTATTTTTTATAAATAAATTTAATTGTAATGTAACTTTGAAACAATTGAATGAATCGTGTTTTGTTTTATTTTATAAGTGTATTTTTAACTAAAAATGCATAGTTTTCGAAATATGAACAAATATTCGAAACAATTGAATGTATTTTGTTTTATTTTTAACTAAAAGTCAATAAATAAATAAAATTACTTCTGGAAAGTAATGAAATTTACTTATCCAAACTATAAATGGTTTAATATAACACTAAATTTTCTAAATTTAAACAAATGAATACATCGTGTTTTGTTTGTTTTGATATAAACAAAATTTAAACAAAATATTCGAAACAATTGAATAAAGCGTATTTTGTTTTATTTTTAACTAAAAATTAATAAATAAATAAAATTACTTTTTTAAAGTAACGATAATTTTTCGAACTATACATATTTAATTTTATAAATGGATTAATATAATCCTAAATTTTCTAAATTAAACAATTGAATTATTTAAAACAAATGAATAAAGTCGTGTTTTGTTTTGTAAACAAATTTTTAACCAAACATTAATAAATAACTAAAATTACTTCTTGAAAGTAATGAAAACTGATATGAACAAATTTTTGGAAGTATATATATTTAATTTTGAAAATGGTTTAATATGAAATATTATTTTCTGAATTAAACAATTGAATTATTTGAAACAAATGAGTTTACCATATTTTGTTTTGAAACAAATTAATAAATAAATTACTTTTTGAATGAATTGAAAATAGATTTGAATAAATTGTTTAATATAATAATACCAAATTTTTTAAACTTAAATAATTGAAATATTTGAAACAATTTAATGAATCGTGTTTTGTTTTATAATCATTTTTAGTTAAATATATAAAAATACTGTTAAAAAAAAAAGAAAAAATTGATTTAAATAAAAA